>QKMV01000029.1:0-41665 GCA_003287335.1 Lednia tumana
CTCTCTCTCTCTCTCTCTCTCTCTCTCTCTCTCTCTCTCTCTCTCTCTCTCTCTCTCTCTCTCTCTCTCCCCCCCCCTCTCTCTCTCTCTCCCCCTCCCTCTCTCTCTCTCTCTCTCTCTCTCTCCTCTCTCTCTCCTCTCTCTCTCCTCTCTCTCTCCTCTCTACCCTCTCCTCCCACTCTCCCTCTCTCCCTCCCTCCCTCTCTCTCTCTCTCTCTCTCCCTCTCTCGCCCTCTCACGCCTTTTCGTGATGCGCTATCAGTGTGTCTCTCTCTCTTGTTTGTCTTCCGCTTCCTTCTCGTGGGTAATTAATACGCCGGGACGTCGAATTGTCGATTCTATCTCGTTCGCGCTTTTCCTACGCGCCGTTGTTGGATGGTTGAAAAAAAGCTTTTCCTACGGGACTGTTGATTTATGTCCACACGCCTTTACCGTAGCCTTCACATTCCAGTGAAACCCCGGCCAAAGTATAAAGGAACGCGGCGTTTTGAAGTCGCGAATTTACTAGAAAAAACAACGTTTGGTACAATTAAAATCATTTCGTTACCATGGCTGTAGTGATGCCCTGAAATTTTCACAGAATCATGATATAAACTTGAAAATGCTATGCACTTGTATGTCACGTTAAATGAGCTCGCGGTGATTTAGTTCACCCTTATTTCTTATTTTCAACTATAGATTTTGACGGATCATTTTTAAATTTAATTAAAAGCCAGCAGTAAGAGCGGAAGTGTTGTTCCGAATTAGTCACGAAAACAATTTCCATTGCAAAATGTTTTCAATGGTAATCTCATGGGATTTTTTCAAGTTGCGAACATGTTTTCTGGAAAAATAACAACCCGATTGGACTCACCAACTATACAAATGGAAGTTTGTAGTTTGAAGTGAGTTTAAAGAGTTAGTTTGAAGTGAGTTAGTAGTTTTGTATATGGCCCAGAATTAAAAAAAAAATCCGCTGGATCGGACATTCCGTCTGGCCTGTGCAGCACCAAAATAATCATAAAATCAAGTGTCATAAGAGATCGATCGAAACGCTTTGCTCGCTTGTTCAAACAATTACACGCACTCGCATAGCAATGGCATATGCATTGAATACCAGCGAAACGTCTATGCTAGAAAGGTTCTGGCTTCATATCATAGTACAGCCAGACATTTTAAAGATGAAATATTTGTTATCTACAACTAGCTGCAGTAGATTGCGTACTAAAAATGTCACCAACAGATATTAATCTCCGACTGTGCCCGTCTTGCGGTTCCAGCCACGGTCGATTACGCATAGTGTAAATGTGGCTTTAGAGAAGCTAAATTAAATTTCATCCCAACAAGATTACAGAAACCATGATTACAACCATCAGAAAACAACTAGTGAAAACCTTCCCAAAAAAAAAACTTTTTTCTAATTTTGCCTGTGACACTTCCACATACTCGATACAATTCCAAGTCTTCGCAGCGGTCTCCAAACGTTTCGTGTACGTATACCGTGTTGACCATTTGCCAATGCCAACTCGGCACCTCCTGGAGGCCACCTTCTGGAGGCCCGAAGACACAATCAAATCAATGTTCACCCGAGCACGATTGCAATATCGCTCGGCGCTTTGACAACAGTTGTTGTTCTCCGGTTTGTTTGATTGCATGCAAGCACGGACACGTTTACCCCCGACCCGACCCGAACCTTACACTCGTGCCTCCCTTCATGACCCGCGCACTTACCAGTCACGAATCACGAGTACGGAACGCTGGCAGCATGTCGGGTGTACACTCGGTCACTGATTAACAACATTGTTAACTCGCTAGCGCCACACAGGCAATTCCGCACCGGGTTTCAACCCGAAACTCTGCAATCCGGAGGCGAACCGTGACCCTAGGAGCAGTTGCCATGGTAACAGTGTTATGTGCGAAACGGAATTCAAATAAGCTCCTTCGTTTTCGCGTATATTAGTACTGCAATGTGTGAATATATTTGTCACGGGTTAGCACGTTTATGTGATTTTTATAATAAAATATAGCGCCGTAAATCAAATGACGTTCGGCGAAAGAGCCATTTCAGATTCACGTAACGACTATATAAGTAGGAACTTTCGAATCATAACCTCCCCTATAGCCTTTGATAGACTATAGCTATATATCGTCTGCGTGCTTTTAACAATGAATGACTTATCCAAACTAGATGGTTATCTTACTAAAAAGAGTTGCGTCGTAAATATCTATGCGTGTTTCATGGTAAGAAAATTAAGCATGTACTTCAGTTGTGGAAACGTTGCTAATATTGCAGCGATTAATGAAGTACATGCCAATATAATTATATAACCTTTTTTTTAATAACAGTTAACGACTTGCTTTATACCATACTTTCTACGTGCTGGTGTCTAATTGCGACATGTGCGTAGGGGTTGGTATGCGTCAGTGTATATGGTATGCAGCTGGTCAATCTGATTGGATTGCGTTGTCAAGTATAAACGGAGAAGGGTATTATGTATTTGCTTTTTCCGCCCTGAGTGAGCCAGATTAAAATGATTGATAGTTTCGAAAAATTAATCTCGTGTGATTTATTGCGAGGAAAATCAATCGCCGTTTCTTAACGAAAGTGGAAATTGAAGGGGTCTCGTTCACTTTGACGTATAGAACGATTGCCAAATTGGTAAAGATGACTCGCCGGGTTTACATATTTGCTGTGGAAGAAAATGATATAGTTTGGAGTTCCTTTATTTTCCTATCCTACATGTACGGTAGCGAGAATCTATTTTCTGGTATCCGGACGACATTTTATTACATTCATCTTTTACGTCACCGCTTGCCCTACTCTCTTTTCTGAAGCGGCGAATAGCTAATTCCACATAACTGGAGACGAAGACACATTTTCGCGTGCATGCATTGTGATGCAGTGCATGGTTATTCGAGGGAAACTTTGAAAATTGATAAAGCGTGACTTTTACATATTTGCATAGCTGAATAGTTTGCGTTCCCGTTCGTGTTCCGTTGGCGTCGCGAACGTAAAAACCTAAAAACAAAGCGCACGCGCGAGGAGTCGACTATTTTCACTCGCGATATTTTGTAATTCATCGTGCGGCCGGAAGGATGGATTGCTTTCCAATCACAACCAGACGCCGTAATTAATGTGCACAGTTTGGATGAGTTCCTTTTTGGATTGCCCGTTGCAGCCGTAGGAAGGTCGGCCCTATAAATTGGCAAATTCCCGCGACTGTCCATCATAACAATTTACAGCCACTCTGCCAGGGTTCTCGCAGAGTGGCAGTGTAATGTTGCCTGGGCTTCGACGCTACCACTGTACCGCTGGCGCGCTTTCCATGATTAAGGACGTGGCATTTGCCGGGGAAAACTCGTTTCCTTTTCGAATAGTAAAACGAAATCTGATGGCATGGCTCCGCGAATCATTGTTTGTTATGATGGGATTTTCCTATGGTCCGAACTACACTCGAGAGATGTGTTGTGTAGATTCGACCCTCGGTCCACATTTCTTCCATTTCCATTGTCCATAAAATAGATCTCTAAGAATATATTGTATTATTATATCGGGAAAGATGTTTTTCAAAAGAAATTGTGTGCTTTTCTCCCGTCTCCAATTTCCCTCTGTTCCACTACTCTTCCATCAAACAAATGACAAAGATTTTCCGCAACGAGATTTTTGTTTCATTGGCATGTGAGATTAGTTTGATGCCATGTTTGATTCCTTTCATCTTTGGTTTTCACAAACGAGATTTGGCGATATGTGGCGCGATTCGAGTGCCGTGAGTCAGACTGACGTGGTGCCACGTCTCCGCACCGGAAACGGAAAAGGTCCGTTTTTTGACGGAAATAGAAGTTTTTCCAGCTTATTATGTCCGTCCGCTTCGTGTCAAACACACCGACAGGCACACAAATCAGAAACATTTCATCGTGGTAATGAAAATTTCCTGGTTCCGTTGATCTGAAATTTACATCATCAAAATGTCCATTATTCATAATTGATCTGACTAACGATGATATCAATGTAATTACAATGTAGTTAGAGCGAGCGAGTGAAGCATCTCCATTCTTTTCATGATACTAAATGTGTAGTAACTATTTGTAAGCGCTCCACAAGTCAGTTGGAATTTCCAATCAAGCTGATTTTTTTGTGAAAACTGCTCGATGGTGAATTCTGTCTAGTTGTTAAGCCCAATGGACCACTAGCGTTCTAGATGTGATCAAAATTGGGGAATTTTTAACGCCATAAGAAAAGCATTGTCCCACAACGTTGATTGACTCTGGAATTCCTTTTTCACTAGTCGTCCATTAGGTCAGCAACAGATTTGATATAATAATGAAAATTGACACAATTTCCATCAGATTAACATGGAGAATTTTAATTATCGAAATTATTTACATACTTTAGAGCCAACCCGTTATTATTTTTGTACGTGAATTGAAGGCGTTGGTTTCAAGGGTAGAATCTCTTATTTAAAATGAAATTTGACATGTCAAAAGATTTTCATGTCAAAAAAGTATTCGCAAGCACAGGCAACGTGACACACATGTGTTTTCTTGGTTTCAATTTCGAATAATCAAAAGTGACTTTGCTTTCGTTTCATGCATATCGGCACTTAGACACAAAGAGAAAATATAATCTTGGGGTTCAATCAAAGCACCTACCTCTTTCTAACATCATGGGCTATACTGTACGAGATAACTTGTAAGATATGACTGCGATACGATTACAATTTCCCATCACTTTTCCTCGATCGCGTGTGGCAATATCGTCCATAACCAGTTCTACAAGCGGCCAGATTTCTGTTAGGAGCTCGATAAACATGCGATTCGACTAGCGGCATGTTAGATGAAGTAACGATGAATTCCAATCAGAATTGCACGTCCCACTCCCAGGACTTCAGCACGTCATCGAGTTCGCTTGATGCAGTCCCATTCTCGTGAAGAGACAACCCCACCGCAATGATTGCGTTAATATGCTGTTATCTTTAGCATGCGTACTTCATTGGTTTAACTTATACGACTTGCAAGAGCCAGTCGACGGATTGATTTAAAGGAATACATGAAAAGTGCTATTTTGAGACGTTGCTTGCAATATAGTGTGGTGCTATTGAAATCTTCTCGATCGATATTGAACGTCAATGTTTGAGAGAAGCTTGTTGCCTGTCTGACGTAATCATCTTTAGCAATCATCTGCTGAGCATTAGAACTTTTCCGCTCCAACAGGAAATGGAGTTTTCTTCCCACCCCCACCCCCTCCCCCCCTAGTCATCCTCAAATTCGTTTTCCGCAAACAATAGCAAGCGCCGTCGATATGCGTTACACCCAGTTCCTTTATAATCGAGAATCGTAAAATGTTTTATCGCCACTGGCGGCCTAACCCAAAAAATGTCGCAATAGAAAACTGTGAATTGCGAGCTACATCCGATTTCCACCCATGTGGACTATACTTCCTAGACGGCGGTGGTTGGGAAGCCGTGATGCTATTTACGCGGGCGAGATTGAAAACGTTGTTGAACCGTGTGAGGTTCGCTTTACTCCATGTCTCCATCAGTTGATAAATATAAATATTGACACTGCCTCGCCTGCAGCTATGAAAGCGACATTGGCCTCTCTCACCCTCCATCCAGTCTTTCATCCCGAATCTCCGGTGTATTGAATCGGCTTCATCGGGTTCGAACCCTAGTTTCGTTTCCGTTGCGTTGCCTCGAATCGCTCTTGTTGCATTATTGGCTGCGCTGCTGTCGAGCACGGTGTTCATTGGCAGGCGTTCTCTCCGGTTCAATGCCTGTGCCAATCGGGGTTATAACAATGCAAGCGGTGCGGATGGCAACACTGTCGCGGAAATCATTTTTAAACACAACCAATGTTGCAGTTGTGAGTGTGTGCCCCATTCAGATACATCTACGTACAATTCTGGAATACCATCGCTTTTGTTTCAACTGAGCTTTTGTCTGGAGGCGTTTTTTCCCTCGCAGAAGTGATATTAAAATTCACTGCGTGCCCTACAATTGGAAGGAGTGCATGGTTATAATAATTTAGGCTTTTCCACATGAACAGAATTTATCTCTTTCACGTTTTGTGCTTTGCAGAATGTGAATTAATTTGATAGAATTCGTGTAAGATTTAATCATCAAGTTCCTCGATTAAATCTTACAATTTGTAAAGGGTTGATGAAGAGGCGCGTTATATTCGTGAATGAAATTGGCAAGCAATGAAATGACGGCTTATTTTCTTCATTACTGCAGTAAAATCTCGAAATGGAGAATTTGAAGCTCTCATTTGCATGCCATTTGATGTTCGAGATCTCAGGGCGGCTTCGAGGATTGCTGCTCAGCGTGGGAGTGTGCCATGCACTCACTATATTATACCTACACGTCGTGTTATTACCATACCGTCCGTCGTCGCCTTCGGTTGGCGTCGGATATCGTTTATCGACGCTCATCTCCAGAAAGAAGAAATCTGATTATTGGCGCCTGTCGATAGCTCGGTTCGTTTTATCCTCGAATTACCGTTCGGTACGGATCTTCTTGCGAATGCGGCGTGCTGATTATCGGCCATGGTTTATTCGCCGGAGCTTTGCCTTCGACTAACCTATATAATAATATGTGTTTCATATAAAAATATCGGAAGTGGATAGTCGAGATTTGATTTGCGTTCAGTTCGGGTGCTTCGTATTGTTGGGATGGCTGTCGCAAAGGAGATCGCTAGAGAACGCGAGTGCAAACTGCCAACTACAAGTGAACAACTCGCTGACCATTTTATGCCAATTCACTCACGAGTGTTTCGCGCTTTCAATCGCTCTTTCATCAACCCCATGATATTACATTTTGCAAAGCAGTCACACGTCTTTTAGCGCTCCCTCTCTGCGCTAGATGAACTTATCATTTGACTTATTATCTTCTTGTTTCTCTTATTCAGAAACAGAACCGTATCGTCTTATTGGAATCCATTAGGTAATTGCTTAGGTAATTATTATGCAATGAGTCTGTTTCCAATTAAGAGTAATTACCATTTCCGTGTCTGTTGGAAAAAGTGCTCCTCGTTTTTTGCTCGCGCGTGCAATATAATTGTTTAAGGAAACGTTCATTTGCAAGTGAATAATTACGGAGGGTATTCGCCACGAAAAATGCGTTTCATTCCATCCAATAAATTCATACTCCCAAATACTTTAATGGCTGGCACAAATAAAACAGCATGGTAAGATGCAAACGATGTCAACGCGAAATCTTGCCATAGCTTGTAAGTATAACATGCATTTCAAAACTTGGCTGTTTCTGTACCTCTTCTTTCAGCGCAAATTTGCAAGTCTCAAGTCCGTGACGTGAAGTTGTTGCCAATCGAGAAAACTATATTATATGTGAACTTCAAGTTGATCTAGTAGCTTGAGCCAAGTCAATTTAAATTGCCATATCACATTATTTGTGAAGAAAAGCCATTTGAAACATTTAAAATAAATCTGAGAGTTTCGCTTTAAAACTTTTACAGACTTAACTGTTTTGCTTTGATAAGAAGAAAACTTGTTCGAATGTATAAATCACGCGACACGCAGTTTGAAATAATTTAAACTAACGCTTTTCTTGACTGTATACGACTACATGTAAAAATCTCAAACGTTCTCGCTGAATACGCGGCATGTTAATACTTTTCTTCGGATCGAGTTTGATTCGATTTCGAGCCGATATTGTGGAAAAATAGCCTGTGGTTTTCCAGGCTGTATGCCAAGGAGTCGTTCGTCTTATTTCTAGCCAATGTAGGGAAATTCTTTTGTTAATACGTCCTCGCACTTTTAAGGTTTATACATAAGAACTGATCTTTTCAAACTGCAACGATACGGGGAACGCAATTACTAGGGCATGTAAATTCACCATCAACCATCCTTTTACATATTTTGTGCGCTGGTGTTTGTAAATATCTTCAGACAGCCATTCGTCGAATATGAAAATCTTTTACGTTAAATTGACAAATATGAATACAATGCATACAACTACAGCCATGTTTCCTTTAACCTCGCTACTTTTTTTTTCACGAATATAGGACAGGTGAATTTTCCGTCTGTAGCCCAAGGCAATTATCAATTTCTTATTAGATTTTAATAATGCTCCGGGTACACAAAACGAGTCCCTGTGATATATGTACGTCGTTATTTTGTGTTGTTAGAGTTGCAATGTCAAAGAAAGCGAACTTTATCCGTCTGTAGCTGGCTATAATATAGTTACCATACAGCTAGTACACACGAGCTATGGAAACGGAACTTCTTGAGTTACTACCTGAAAATCTGACATCTTTAGTGAAGAATCCCGCTCGTGAAGGAAAAGCGAGCGACTCGTGACCGGGTTTTCCATTGCTGCGAATGCTTTCATGTACATTCTGTGCTCACCCCATTCCAGGCTACACGCCCCCTTGGTGTGCGCCGGTATGATGCCTTGCGTCACGTGAACAATTTCGCGGCTCAGAGGTCGGGACTTTCACCAGAAACCATTCACCTATAAATTTGTAGGCAGCTCATGGCAATTAGGGGTTCGACAAGCAAATTCCTGGGAAATTGCGTATTGGCTCTGAGTTAAATTTCAGTGATTTCAAACGGAATTCCTACAAGTACAATCATCGCAAAAATCACATATTTTAAACCACTCATGCGTGTATAATTCAGCGTGCATTTTTATACCCTCAGTAATTTTGCTCGTTTTTTTTGGACGTTGGCGTAACTTGTCGTTCACTATGTTGATAATGTTTTTGAAATTCTAAACAGTTTCTTTATGATGGCGCGTATTAAAAGGCAGAATTTACCCGTAGCTTTCCATCTTTTGAGAACAGTACCTCCTCATGCCGCCCGCTGCCTCTCCCCATGCCCGCTGCCACCCCGCTCTACGCCCCGAAGCAGAGATCGTAGCCGCTACAGCCAAGGGTGTTTGTTGAATGATGAAAGCGTATTCCACAGCATGCACGATCTCTTCTTGTATACGTCACTCTTTCTTATTACATAATATTATAGAAAGGAACACTAAATTATGGAGATAAGGTTTTTTCAGCAAGGAAGCGCTTTTCCACCGTCCGTGGTTTTTTCACCGCACTCGCGGCTTTTCAAACACACGCCACGCCACGAAGTATACGGCATTGTTCAAATGATGGACATCCGTTACACGGTTGCACCACTGACGCTGAATATACTTCACGGGCACCAACTTTCTATAATTTGACACGTGAAATGTTACTCATGTTTGCTTTGTTTGTTTTGTTACTATTTTAGCTCGATCTTTTTTCATAGCCAGCTCGCGTGATGCTGATGTGACACATTCTGAATTGCTTGGAAAACACTATATTTTTCATTCGCGACGTTCATGTCTCGTGCAAGCGAAAAAAACACATCCCCGCTAGCAAATTCCACCACTTGACTGTATTTTCATGTGCTTCGGCCTTCGAGTTCCCTAAATTATTTAAGTGGAGGCGCCGAGTTTTTTCTTACTTGTGAGGCAATTCTTTATGAAGCTATTCCTCGTTTCCAAGTACAGGTGTACCTAGTTACTTTTGATATGTACTTTTACTGCCGACGTAAGTGTGCTTTCCCTTCAAAGCTTCAAAGCAACGAAAATAGAAAGCCAAGTAAAAACAAAATAGGAACTTCGAGGCACTTTTGCAAGTTTCCTTTCCTGGAAAGAAAATGGCCAGCGCTAAATTGCATACATTTTCTTATAGTTCCGAGTTCGCATGCACAAGGATCGATGTATATGTTTTGCACACCGACGGCTGTAGACCACCAAGGCTACTCGATTTTGGTAGATTTTGGTTCAATTGGACTTGCTGATAAGGGGTAAACAGTTTTTTTTTCAAATGTTGCCTACGTCCGAGAATATATAGCATCGATAATTTGTCTTGTAAAATTACTAGATTAATATTTAGCAGTGAGTAATATGCCTAGTACGTTTGTGTACTTTGATTCCGAGTTCTTCACGGGGCATACATTGCATTTGCATTCAAGTCTCGCTTCTGGTTTGACTCTAGGAAAATGCAACGTCAAGGAAAACCAACATAGACGTGAAATTCGCAATTTATAACTCTGCGGTTTATTTGACATGTCACGAGTGCATTTCGCAATATCTTCCATACTTGAATGGAATAAAGGGTAATTGAATTATTAATAATTGTGATGATGACTAGAAAAGTACCTACACATACCCTTCTCGTCTTTGTCCTAGCGGAGACCAAACTCTGCAGTATGAGTAGAGCTGTACATTACGGTCTGGATGGGAACCAAGCAAATAAAACGCTACTTCCACATCCGCATTACAGTAAGCGTCCTCGACGCGAAATTTGCTACTGCATGTAAGGGAAGAGTTACATCGCGCACTCTATGTCGGGTGAAATGCATATTTTCAAATTTCTCTTTCAACTTGGTGCACTGGCACTCGGTCTTTCAGTTGACATCAGGTGCTTCATGCCCATGATACGTGGAGAAAGAGCTCTATTTACCTTTCAAATTCGCCTCGGCAAATGGGGTTCCCTCGATCAAACGCTCTGTGTATTATTAATGGTTTCATGAAGTTCAGTATCTAATTTCCATCCCGTTTGAAAAGGGAGTGCTGTAATCTTTTCTAAGCTTCGTCATTTAAGACTTAAAAGTATCTCGTGGTTTGTTTATTTGTTTCTACAATTTAATATCTAAATACGCCATATTTATTTCCAGTCACGAAACACGATACGGTGATATCGCTCCTTTCTGTTGAAATACCGGTTAGTGTTTAACACACAATACAAGGATGGTAATTTGTAATACATATTCCTATTTCTCCAGGGCCGGAAATCGCTTAGAAGTATCCAAACTTGCACCATTACGTTGTTGAAAACTATTAAACTATGTTGCGCTTGTCCTGAATGCAAACTTTATTGCAATTTACCAGGCACGTCTAGTGTGGCCCACCATGTCGAACTATTACAATGAAGGATGCATACGTTAATGCCGGAAAATGTAAGCGATACGTGCCGTGGTTTAATTCACAAGCCCATATTAGCTAGCACGAAAAATATTTAAATTGTGCGTTTCTTATTAGCAGGCAGACCTTTTAGCAAATGAATGATGAAATACATTCGTTGATTATGCTGTTCCCTTTTCGATTTTTTTCAGGAGTGAGCTTTTATGGCCATGATACGGACTGTAAAAAAGCAGTAAGAAATGCCCTCGCTCGCTGCATTTTCTTCACGTTTTCCCGCGGTATTGAAACTTATCGCCTATGTTTAGTTAATGACTGCATAAAGACATCGATGACGCAAATTCCTTGGCACGTACCGAAACTATATCCCCTCCATTCAATAAGTGATGAAGCCTCAAGTTTATACCGTTCTATATTACACCGACATCAGCACCTTGCATTAACCAACACTTTATCTGATATGCGTCGTTAAACAGTGCCGTTAAACGTGCCTGGATAAAACCACGAATATGTAGATGGTTTGCCAGTTTAATGTAACCGAGACATTTACGTGAGAACGTTTGAAAGCGTCCACGTTTCGAATTCTCTACAATTGTGTTGAAAAAAGGTGGAAGTGCCGTTTACGCGTTCCTAATGTGTTCCCATAATTTTATTTTTGAAGCTGGATACGGGAAGTTTTGTCAAAAGTATATATTCCTGTTATTGTAATGTTCGTTGTGTTCACCGTTAACGGAAGATAACGGAACATTTCAGTGCGAATACTTCGGCGATATCTTCCAGTTTTTGAATTTCTCTGATGCATGTATGAGTTTTACTCTTTCTCCTGAAATATAGCTTGAACGAAGATGCCATGCATTTTAAACGGCATAGATTTCGTATTCGCTAAAAGATAATGTCTTGAGTAGAATCTTGTCATCGGAGAGCACCTAATCCTTCGTTTCTCTTTCAACGGTGCAGCCCCGAGTTGTTTTTCTCGGGAACTTTGTAGTAAACTTTCGCCAGCTACCCGAGATATCTTACCCGCGATATCTTATTTTCACATGAAATTTTAATGGAAATATTTCTCTAGTAAAGTTTTGTGATTGACTTTGTACGAGAAATATTGTGAAGACCTTAGCAAACACCCGCAATGCTGCACCGTGGGTATAAGCCGACGTCTTAATTATCCGTGAAACCCTTGAAAAGTTAATTTCAAAGCAACGATGTCGGGTGGAAATACTTTTCAGCCAGACGAAACTAACTTTGGCATTAGTCAACATTCTCTCCCACCAGCCTACCCACTTCATAGGCTGGAAATTTTCATTGATGACGTACATGGAACGCTTACAGCTAAATTGAAAATACTAGCCAGATCATACATTATTTTCACTTTAATTGTGAGAAAATGCACTTGCCAGTAAAATAGGGCAAAGTTAATCGTAAAAAAAAAAACTGTCGCCGAGAATTGACAGAATCAAACGAATCATTTATGTTTTGTTATTAATTTGTTATTAATACCCAGACAATGTAAAACGCTTTAGACGAATCGGTTTCAATACACGATATAATATTCCTTTTTCCTTACGTGATTGTAGAAATTTTGAATGCACGACATAACTATGCCTGTAACGAATAACAAGATCCTTAAATGTATCGCCCAGTCTTAAATATAACACCAAACGATCGTAAGTTATATCCTACTTTTACGCCTGGTATATTTACGCGCATGTTTGCCTCCATAGGTAGCTGGTATAGATAACACTATGAGTAGCGTTATTAAATTCTCTCCACTGGCATCCAGCTGACACGCCGATGTGATATGCATAGAGTCGACGTTGATCAAGTTTACAGCGCACAACTTTTATATTAACTTATATTCTTACCTCGTATACATCCCAAGTCTCTTTTACGTCAACGGCTCGATGGCAAGTTAGTTCCCTTTTTTTGTCACAAGCATTTTTGTATCAAATATTCACGTTGTAGATGGAAACTATATGATACTGCAGTCGGGGAATATAATAGATCGCGCAGACAGATCATTCGTTTTCGCTCCATACCAGGCAGCCAGAATCGGGATGGAACTGAAGGGAGTGAGATATATGAGACCCGGTGAATCGATCGACGTGGTGAAACCAACCACACTGGCAATATCGCAGTATTATCTGATGGAAACTTTCTACAACCCTTAAGACTGATAACTTAT
Organism: Lednia tumana; assembly: GCA_003287335.1. Lineage (NCBI taxonomy): Eukaryota > Metazoa > Arthropoda > Insecta > Plecoptera > Nemouridae > Lednia > Lednia tumana. The sequence goes on from QKMV01000029.1 coordinate 13,075, forward strand.
CTGGGAATCATAAAACAACTCATGTAATTAATCTTGAAGATAGCTGCGGAACATAAATAATTCTACCTACACACCTGTATTTTCGAATTTTGTGAAACGCTTGAGCGTATTTTGACTGTGGAAATCTCAAATTTCCAAGTCTGATCTTGCGTGGATTAGGAAATGCATCTACCAATTGCGATTTATACCTTTATAGTTACTACATCACATATTTCTGTTTTGAGTTTTACATAGATCGATAGATATTGTGTTGAGTAATGGTATTGTGTTTAAATTATCATCAGCTTGAAAGCGATCTCATTTCTTGTCACCAAATCACGCAGATTGTGGTGCGCGCTTATTTCGTATCAAAGTCTCATGTCCCAATCATTGTTCAACGTCTCATGCATAAGGCCAGCTGTCATCTGGCCTCGGAAATCTCCCTGGCTGGCTCCGTTGTACCGTCTCTCCTCGCATCTTTGCCTCGACCCGAAACTTTGCTCCGTACTTTATTTCCGCATTTTGCCGACGAAATGTTTGAATCCGCATCCGCTCGACAGTTGGTCGGGAGATTTTCGGTCTATCTCACAAGAGTGGGCTCATCGGCTAGAGTGACACTTGCTTGTGGCTCCGATGGGTGATGCGAGGGCAGCCACAGCCCCAAACTCAGCCTTTTACATCTCTGCGTTCACGTCGCTCCAGTTCTGAAGAAAAACTCAAATTGTTCTCGCAGATTAAGTCCGACCAGATAGGTATGAAATGCAGTGACCTTTTCACGCTTTTTGAAAACGAGAACTCTGCTTGATAACGAAGTTTTACTTCGCCTAAAAAAATGTTGTAATGTAATCCTCGTTTGTTCCTCTCCACTCATCCTTTGAATATTCTACACGGTTCCGTATTTTAAATTTTTAGTTCGATCCGATTAGCGAAAGTAGCAGCATTGCGCTTTATTTCAGAACTCTTAAACGTTTTCTTGGCACTAAGTACACACATCGCATCAAAGTTTAAGACGAGCTAATCCACTTATTTATCGTGCAAGTTGCGTTAGTGAGCCGAGCTTCCATCAGTGTCATATGCGCCGCCATGATCTTGCCCTTCTCCCCTTATCTAGACGCCGGAGATAACGACGTTAGACGTCGGCTCTCGGCAAGTTTTCAACTTATTTGCAGGCCAAAGCGGCACGCTTAATTGTGTGCCGCTTATATTCGCGCTAGGTGATTGACGAGACAGTTTTACGGCAGGCGGCATTTGTATCCCAGAAATGGAATTCATCTCTGCGCTGCTTTGTACTGTGTAACTGTAAGAATGTTTATGTCTTATCAAGAGCATGGATTCTATCGACTTCATTTTTTGACACCACGTGCCAAGTGCTTCGACCAGACAAGCTGTACGTGTAATTTTCTTTTCTATTTTCTTGACTTGGTTCAGTAATATCGTAGTTATGAAAACTTTCAGCTAACAACATCAATACGTACCGCGTCAAGTGTCGCTGAATGTGTTATTAAGAAACCGCACGGTGGTCGCTTTCCGGTCGGGTCAAATCAGTTTCGCCGTGTTGCGTGTTCCCCAGACGCGAGCCATCACGTTCACGGCCGTCACTCCCGTGATCCTCGTGGGGAAAAACTTGTCTAACTCGATGTCCATCACCTCTCGACCGCCACGGCGTCGGCCGTCGCGTCACGTCGCGGTCAGGTGTAAATTGATTCACGGAGACATCCTGGCGGTAAACCGACTACGGCATTTCCCCACCACGACAATTCACGCATGCACGACGCCCTTTTCGAGGTGACGTCTTAATTGTATTCACACGAGAATGCTTCGATCTCCTGCGTCGCGACGGCAAACTAAAATAAATTTATAAAAAAATGTCGTTTTCTCGAGTCCCTGGGGGTGATGTCAACCGTATTGAGGTTTAGACGCTGAGCCCAACACTCGATGTTATGTATGACGTTGTAATTGACAGAATATTACGCGGGCCCCTAGAATGCCGGGAGTGATTGATTACCAGAGGTATTATCAGCTCTTAAGCTTCTTCGAGGGGAGACGGAAAAAATTGGAAGTGAAGTTTTGTCGAGAAAAAAGCGTAAGATAAGCTTTTCGTAGCGCGCTGAGGCTTTCCGAGAGTGAATCGATAACAATCGTGAAGAATCGATTAGAATTGATTATCAATCAATCGTTGGAGTGATGCCAGAGGGCATGCGAGCTGTAATAATAGATTGAGTCTGACATAAGCGAGCTGTCGGCTTTCGAGTGTTTCTCTTGAATGCAGCTGAATTCGTAGACGCGTCCTGGCTAAATTATACTCACAGAATCATCAGCTAACCATCGTGATATTTGCGCACTAATCACCTGCTAATTGCCTGCAGTTGGCATCGATGCGTAGTCCGTTTAATTCGTTTCACACTAGTTACTTGATATGGGCTATCATGGCAGTTGGCTAGTCGGAGAGTCAACTGTTTAACAACGCATGGTGAATCGTTGATGAAGCATGTTGTGTATACGTTATGCGACAGCTAAACAGCACTATTGCCTCTCAGTTATACATGATACAGTGATTGCATTGGATTTACGTGTGCTCAAAACTACCGAGACAGAGTAAAAAATTCAAAAAGCACGTTTTACTTTGAAATCGTGCTGATGCTGGCAAAATTACCATGAGTTAAATTCATAAAACATCACGATGAAGGCACATTCGTCCTGCCTGTGCCCTTCGACAACGGATGGCGAGCTCCAAAGATACATTTTCCGGATGTCGGCGACCCATGTGTGCGTGTGGGGGTGTGTGTGTTTTTGTTAGTCCACAAGCGTTTCCATGTAGCAAATCACATCACATTTTGCCACTTTTTATCATAATCTTTCTCGACTAGCCAACGAAATATCTGTGTAAATCTGATGAGCATGCAATCTTTGTTTCCCCCTAAAATCTTAGCATAACGGACCCGAGACGTTGGCCTGGCCGTAAACAACGTTGGGCTGGCCGTGGGCTCCGCCACCTGGTGTTTGCCGCCTTGCTTTCACCCGAGACCGGCTGTCGATACGACGTGCGCCTGTTGTTCCTCACCCTTCCCCTCCTGATGCCCTGCTCGCGTCACTCAAGACGTCCGCAAAAGACGCGTCGGCGTCGGCGTCGGCGTTGGCGTCCCATTCAAACACACGCACAGACACACACACACACACATCCACGCACTCAATCAGCGAGCCTGTGACGTGACATGCATCGGATCGGAGAACACACACTCGTATCTCGTAATTCTATGTCGCGTTTGCTATCGTGGCGTTGTCTTTGAATGTGAAGCGAATTTCAAACGCTTCTCATTTTAGTTTATTTTTTTTGTGGTATCAATTAGGATACTACGCAAAATGTCGCTCAGTCTCAAAGCTTCTTGCGGCACGTAATTTTTTCGTACAGACGCGAAGGCGAATCTCAGAACAAGAAATTTCCTTGGGCTTGCTTGAGTAAAAAAAAAAAAAATCACATTCACAACTTCGGGGATATTTGAGTGTTTTTCATCCTGTCCGATGCATGCCATATATATTTTTTTACATCTCGTTTCCGCGTGGACGTTTTTCTATACGCCGTGTCGTTACCGAGGCAGGCAATTCCAAAGGACAAGTTCAAGGATTGGGACTCTTTCGGGTCACTTTGTGCGTGGATATTTATGAATTTCCTGTCCTTTCGAGGCTGCAGAGCCTCGTTTTATGTGCCTATTGTCACTTCTCTGAATCAAATTCACTTCGGCGAAAATTGGAATTTTATTAGATGCAAAGTGTGACTTTCATTTTTCCACCTCCTGAAAACCGAGAGCATTTTATTTAATACACAAATATAGACTCCTCTTTATATGCATACTAAGTCTAGATTCTATGAAAAATATCAAATATTTCTCAGAGCTTTTCGCCAAGACATTATATTAGCAAAAGCACAACGGCGCGTACGAGAGTAGCGAAAGTCTATATTATTGAATTCCGATGTCTTTTTTCTTGAGTCGAACCAAAGTGAAGAAATGTTATTAAATCGTGGCATTCAACATAAGGGCGAGAGAGGTTTGTGCGTGTTGGCTTCCACTCGCCCCGGGGGCGAGTCAATTCCTGGCAGATACTTTTTTGGCTGATTTTACGGATACGAACCGACTTCCGAGGTGACCCAAAAAGGGCGCCAGCATACGAACCGACTACCGCAACCAGCGACTACCGTCCTACCGACTAGCTGCATATTCTAAAACCGACAAATAAAAATTCAATCTAAACAAAAAGGAACTTCCAATGGGATACGTAAATGGCTTTAGAACTGGCATTAGAATGGCATTTGAAAGCAATGACGCTAGCAACATGCTACAAGACATGGGGAAACTGTCAGCAATTATGCAAGGTCCCGATCATCCATGCTGCTGTATGACTAAGCGCCGGCGCACTGCTATCACGCGATGTCTTAAAAAAAACTCTGTCAAAAATGTACGAGCGCCGTGGAGTTTTGTCGGATCGGATTGCCTGGCCCGGCGCCTCCACCAGCCCGGGCGTCGACTCACTCGGCGAGTTCCTCGATCCGCCGCCTGGCTGCCTGGTCACATGTCACGATTCGTTGTTCTCTGGATTCACTTTCAACTCTCTGCCTGTCTGTCTATTTTACGCTCGTCAATGTCATATCGACTAAAGGCCTATCTGCTATTGCCACCCTCTCATTTTGTTATTATTGCGTACGGCTCCGATCAAGGGCAACATTCTAGTTCAATCTAGCTCATGATTGCAAATATATCGGCAAACGACAAAAAAATATACGCCTCGAGACCATCTCATATCTAACTTTTGGATGAGAATGATGAATATTTTCAATCACATTTTTTAACGTCACGTACGTGTTTTTTTCATTACATCATCACTTTCAAAACGACCCGCGAAGCTTTTATAAGAAAGTATGTCGTAAATGTTCGTTTATTAACATCAAAACAGCCGGCACAATAGACACATAACAAAAGCAAGATATGAAAATAATAGTGGTATGACAGATGATAAGGACTTCTACGACGCACAATCATGCATTTCGGCTCGCAAATTAGGCCCGCCCAGGAAACACATCCATGCAAACAAGAGACACACGAGTGGGTCCTTTAAGCCTAATACATATATATGTATACATATACGTCGCGGCGCGGCGCGGCGCGGCGCGGTGGCGTGCGCGACGAGGTGGTGTGTGTGCCCGTGGCCCCAGCATTTCAGGACATCAAATAACATCACGCAGCACGCTGTTTCTACTCTACGTAATCCACATGAATTCTGTTCAAACCAATTTGATAGCTTGTCTGCTTGCCGTCAGCGTTGTGCAGATTCGCTAGTCAGAGAGCTACAGCGCGTTAATGGTGTCTTCTCTGCTTTTCCTTGCAACATAAATCATAGCAGCAGCAACGCAGAACTTTTTCTTCCTTCCGTTAGCGCTCTAGATAAACTTAGCTGTTCGATGTTTTATTTAAATGGCGTTGTTAAAAACTGAATTCAAACGTGCCTTTGATTATCTCATCATCACATCCATTGAACCCTTGCCCCCCTTTTTGGAAAAACGAGATAGGGCTGGATACAGTCGGTTTATTCAAGGATATTTATAACCATTAAGCCTTCTATCCTTTCACTCAGTGCGTTCCAATATGCCTTCTAGCACAGACCACGAAGAAATAATGTGTGTTTTGTAATTTCTTTTACGTGCAAGTAATTACTCGTGTTACAAGCATTTACATGATTTAATTGAGTATGTTGGAGGTACATTTAGTGTGCAAGGTTTGTGCATGAAAGTCTAGGGTCCCAATAGGCTAGGGTGGGCAGCTGATAATAAATAGCCTGTATGATGCTGTACGTTGCGGGAGGCGTTTTCCGTTTCGCGTTTCCTATCTTTTACTCAAAGTCTGATCGGTGATAACCCGTGAAAGAGTACAGATAAACATTAGGCACCTCCCGTCCATTTGTGTTTGAAGACGAGTGGAGAAAGAATTACAATTTTTCAAATCTTTTTCCTATACCTAAACTTCTACTTTTGTCGTAATGGTGGGGGCTTTCCTCTCGGGACTGCGTTGACTGGAACTCTGCTAATAATTCTTATTAATGTGCAGCTAAAGGTTTTCTGGATTGTATAGTGAATGTTTCTTAGCAGTTTTAACAGTTGGTATTAATCGCATTAGCAGCAAGGAAACTTTTCTCACAGTTTTAAAAGAATTGGTCTTGCCAACTTTTGACTTCGCTGACTTCACACTATGCATGCGCCTAATGCGAATTAGTTTAATCGTATCTTGAAAGTAAAGGGCGGCTGAAATTGTAAGCAAATTCGTTGTCAATCTTTACATTTGTTGTTGTTTCCATAAATAGGGGAATGGAATGTAAAATATGTTCATAGGGTCTTTTTTTACTCCGTGTTTCAGCAACTTTTTATGGAGTAATGGATATGTTTTTAACAGATTTTTTCATGAAAAATTATACTTTGGTGTTTATTTAAAACATAAAAAGGAAACCGATCTGAGAAAATGGGGTTAATTTTCTATCGCTTGATTGTTTACTCAATAGTGGTGTCGTTAAACTTAGTCCAACCGTGTTTCACACAAATAGTTCGTTATTTAAAAATACATCTTCTGTTTTTTCTAACGATTTTATTAATTTTGCAGAGTAATAAAGCAATTTGTGAATTTGTAGACTTTTATTAGACGTAGTCCAACGTACACCAAGCTATATACTAGGACCAATTCCTCTTGTTTTATTTTTAATCCCCCCCCCCCCCTGCGATATAGGAACGAAAGAAGAGCGAGACAAATTAAAATTACCTTTGCGCAAAGGCAAACAGATCGTTGCCCTGCAAGCGCGTATGAAAGCTAATTTCATCTAGTCTGTACTCGGTTGAACTCACACTATAAATAAAACTCTCTTGCATTCCCATGAATGCCATAATTTTTCAAATAATAAAAGTCCGCTAAACTAATAACCACCCATAACGGCTTTCAAACTGATTAGCTGAACAGGGGCATGAAGATAAATTTGTTCCATGCAAATAAGTTAATCAAATCAATTATCATTATAGATAACTTGAATTTCGTCCCTTTGCGACTAGATTCCATCCTTTATGACTGTGAAATTGGCAATGTCCTCTGCGCCAGATCAAAACTAAATCACTTTTTACCCGTCGAAACATAAAAACCCATAATGCTTCCTATGAGCTGATAAATCAACTAGGTTTTTGGCGTCGAATTTATAACTTCAGGGTGTGAACTTTCTGGATAAATGACAATTATAAAACTTTGAAAGCCATTATGTGTTTGTGCTGCTTTTTTACGTGATGCTGTTATCAATTGGATCCCAGTTTCTCAAGTATAGTGACAAACTGCTTCGCGGGTCACTTGAATTCCAGCTTTGTTTACAAAACGGCGCTCGATCTATTCCATAGATTGGACGTTCTCTGTTATTGGATCGTTTCTCAAGCACCCCAAGATTGCGCCCCGGCTGATGTTTCCATGCATTTTTACGTATTGCCCTGTCGTTGTTCTTATTTATGGGTGCGGAATACACAAGTTTCCTGACGGATTAGTCCCACCAGAGTTCCTCGCCCGTTGTTTACACAACATGAATATATTTTGCAGACGTCACGTGGAAGGAATATTCAATTATGTGACTCGTGATTCGTGATTCGGCCCGCCCGACCATGGAGATTCCAGATTTAGTGTCATTCCGAGCACGTCATCCTCGCAGCTTCTGATCCGGTCCTGCTTATGGTCCCTATTGTGACGAGTACAATATCCCGATGTCTTCACTCCGAAATCGTGCGAAGAGACTCGTAGCGGCCGAGAGGTGGAAGTGCCGTGTTCGCACTTTCGCACGGCGTTGTGATGCTCTGGCGTTCTTGCTCGTTTTTCGTGGCCGAGTGTTACTATATGAGCAATGCGAGCGTTAAATTAAAGTTCACGTAACGTAATCAAAAGTTTGTCCAACGCGTATGTTTTCTAGGTACGCGTGAGTAACGCGTGTTTTTCTCTCGTTCTGGCCGCCGCAAGTTGGAACAATAATGGGCCATATCTTGCCCGGGAAAGTTTGCTATGGTGTAATGGATTTTATTTGAGCTCGTCCTCTCCTCCCCCACACACCTAACCCCCTGCTCCACTTCAACACAGATAAAGACGTAAGGGAAGAATGAGAAGATGTGTGGGAGGGAATGGGTTGTATTGAGAGGAATGGATCTGTGGATAGGCTTAAGTAGGACTTGTAGGTACAAGCTGTGTAGCGTGAAACCGATTCGGAAACCCGGCTCGTGGCCCGAGCTGGGAAAGAAAGAAAGAAAGAAAGGAATGAAGGTGGTGCCCAAACCCCGGACGGAGTCAAATCGCCGTAAATTGTCGGATTCGCCGCGCATTTGTGTGCATTCTTCCAAATTTCTTTGTGTTTGTTTGTGGTCTTACCAATTGTCCATCAGCAGCACCCGCACCGCTTGTTTTCCCTTCTTTATTTTCATTCCGTTCACAATTACAAGATAACTAACCGACGTTTTCTTTTTGTTTCAGGTAAGTTTCTGAAGGAAGCGTTGAATGCAAAAAAAACGTGAAAAACGCAGGAAAATACCTGACAACTCTGTGAGTACGAAACGTGATTACTATAACATGATTTACGGATTTATTCGTCAATATGTGGGCGTTGCTTTTGTTTCGATAGCATCATGATAAAAAAATATCTCTCTATTGAAAATAAATCAAATCACGTCGTAGTTTCCACATCCTTGCATATATGCCTTTGTTCAGCGGTAATGCCGCGATGATAGCAAAACTTGATACGGGCCACCATTCGAGCATACAGGAGCTTGGCATTTTAGTCGGAATAGATTCAACGTAGTGTGGAATGTGAGATCAGCGTCCCCTCGTCATGGCTGCTTCTCATACCTTCTACCATAAGCCCCGACATCCTCGATAGCTCTCCCAACGACGTCGACGCTCGCTAGTTATTGTCAGGCAGATTTGCCAAATGGTGGAGATCAATTTTGAACCTTGGCTTCTTGACTTGAACTTCGGTAAACGCATTTCAATCGTGTTTGGTTAGTTGGTACAGTAGTAAACATCAACACAAGTGAGCCCAAATTCTGAATCAGACCGGAGAGGTGGGTGTTTCAATCAACACGCTTTTGTTGATCAATGCGCGTGCGATCAGACTGATGAGTTGGCGAACGCACACCTAGTGCATTAGATCCGCGTGTTGGCATCGCGTGCAGGCGGCCGTCAATCAAAGAAACTGCCTTTGATAAGCTCGCAGCGGCAGCACCCTTTCTCAAGTAACGAGCGATATTGGACAGCTTTAGGACCGAGTACAACCAATCGAACGCCCTGTTGACTTAAACCCCGTTGGAAACACAGCCAAATCTCCTCCACTGCCATTCACGTTGAGACGGGTAAATAGTTTGTTTTAAATCAGGAAATTTCTTAGTGAGCGTTTTAATTAGTTTGGTGTAAATCGGGAAGGAATATGCAAACTTCGCTGCTAATTTAAGGTTCGCTTAGACTTTAGGTAAAGCGTCATCATTTTAATTATATATTTTGAATAAATGAAAAACTCTTCTTTTTTTCTCTCCAGCATTTGCCGAGAATATTTTGCTTGATGAAATTTTCAAGTTAACTGCATCCTATATTAAACGCAGCTATAGCGCTATGACGGCTAATACTTAACGGGTGGGATTTTACGACAAAATTAAGTTTTCAATTTGAACTTAATTGGCAATTAGTGTGTGAAACGAATCGGCGTAGCCGTGTGACCCTACACAGTAGCATCTGTTGCTTCCCATTCACTGAAATCGGTCTCAATATTATTTCAGATGCTAAACTAATTGATCTTTCGTGTTCCTTATGAAACTTTTTGCCAATTCAGATTGATAATTTTGTACACACATAAGTTTCACTTTGCTATTCAATAACGTCACTCCAGTTAGCTCTTCTCTCGATCGAGATTCACTCACACAGCGGAAGCAGGATATAGAATCCACACCAGTGAGCTCATGAAAAATACACGCTTCATATGAAAGTGAATTTGTCGGCGCTTTTGGCGAAGATTGTCTGCTTTAACACGGGAGATATTAAATCGATTTTCTACCAGCTTTCAGTTTTGATTCTCATTTTGGAGCCATGCAGTCGGCAAATTAAGTCACCGAGCCGCCACCCCAGCTTTCCTGTAAGACAAACTAAGGCCAGCCTGGTGTCGCCTTGCTGAACTTGTGATAATTGATACGCCCCTCACTGCGAGTCTACGAGGTGATGTTGCTTCGTATTAATGTTTCGTGTTCCATGCAAATGAGTAAGTTCTCAACTCACTTCGTTAATCTTGGCAATCGTTGTCTTAACACGGCTGTCTTATTGTCCTCCGGTCTCGCCTGCGGCCATCGTATTTTATCTCGTGCTCATTATGTCACCCGTCCTTAGTCAAAACTTTGACCTACTTGAACTACTAACATCTGACAAGCGGTAATCTCGGAAACAGCCAACTCGAATAAAACTATGGAAATTATAGTCGAGAAGCACTCAAAACAACGCGGAAACAATCGCTGGTTTATTTTAGGCTTGAAAACTCGTTTCTGTAGCCTTATTTACACTGGTTATCATGCTTAATTTTTTTATCAGGTTTGACTTTAAAATAGGTTATGCACCGCAATTTACGTTTAGTAAATTGTTTAGTTTACGTAAAATCTAAGCATTTAAAGACTTGAAATATATACAAATATGCTTTGTAGGGTTACAATAGCTTATTATTCGTGCTTGCGTTGTAATTCTTTCTTCCACATGATGACTGGCATACAGCAGCACCGAAAGGTTTGGGATGCTGGATACACCGGTTCTCGTGAGATCACCGCAGTTAAACAACGTTGCGGTTGACCAAAGGTTGGATGGGTAACCATACATACCAAGGTCCATTTCTGTTCGGGAGAGAGGTGGGAGGGTTTGAAGTTAATACGGAAGCTTCACTTCCCTTACAATCCACCTCTAGACAGTACGGATAAGTGAAGGAATCCCATGCTGTTCGAGTTGTACCGTCGTTCGGAAGCGACGTTAAGCGGTGGTCTCCTTGGTGCTTTTCGGCAGGAGTAGGCTACGTGCTGGTACCGGGTTTCCCCACTTCCCTGTTAGGTTCATCATCACCCTCATTACCAACCTATCATTCACCAACGCTATAGACCAGTGCCACAGGGCCAGTTGTCAATACAGTGCGTCGTTAAACACCACATAATCAATCAATCAATCATAACCAGGGATACAGCAAATTTGTCAACACCATTAGTCATGGCCAATATTAAGAGGTCAAACTTAAAACATATTGGATACATTATTGACGAGGCGATGGAATCACAAGGATCCTTGTTTTTCTTGACGGTTTGGCCAAAAAGAAAACAGTTCCTTTTTATAAACCATAAATCCATGACGTTGTTCAGTCATTTGGTGGTATCATGACTGGAACCAATATCCATCTGTATCGACATAACGTAGCGATCCGTTAAGCCATGTATTTAAACCCGTGTATATCAGCTTGCCATATAAGATGTCATGTCTCGCGGAGTTTAAGTAGTCCAGAAGATTATGCCTCCCGGTTCTTCGATATTTTGAAGGGAGTTAACGTGGCGTGCGGGAAAGCCGGGATCGATGAGCAATCTTTCATTGAATCAGTTTAATCGAGCATAAGGCGAGCGTCTTCTTTTAAAGATCGCTGCACAGAATGGCTGCACGAGCACACCACTATTGGAGCTATGCCTAAGGTATACAGCTAGCTACTCTAGAAGTATTTACCTCTTTGCTTGCTTTTGTTCCTCGAGCAAATGTGACGGGCCAATTACGATATCTTATTCCCTTGCCAACGGTGATAACAGTCCAATGAACACGACGCTAATGATGGATAACAGTAATAGGACCTTATCCATTGTTTTTGAGGATATTCCTCGTTATATTCCGAACGATTTTTTTCTGTCGCACTACCCTTGCTGCCCTTGCTAAGCTAAACAGAGACTTCTATCGGAATTTTTGAACCGAGAGTCGGGGGATCCCCTTCGTCAGCTGGATTTCTATTTTTCCGCCACTTGCGTAATTAATTGGCTCATTACGTAAGCAGTATAACGTGAGTGGCAAGCCAATCAGAAAGTTTATCGCTTGAGCACACAAACAAGATTGTTCTTTTGTTCTCTTCGTCGTAGGACAAGTGTTTGTTCACGTCTTGTTCCGTGCATGCATTCATTGAAGGGTTCGTTGGGGTTGGGGAAACGGGGGTGGCGCAGCGCGGGGTTGGTTGATAAATACTTGAGCACAAGTGGTCCACGGCTCGCGTATATTTATTGGACTCGGTTGCATTCAACGACGCTGTTTTCCATTTTAATGGCGTTACGCGTGAAGAAACGCGCTTCTTTTCAAATAATAGCGTGTCTTTCTGAACTCGACTGAAGCCTGGCGAAAAGCAATCACAGCTGTGGCGTTGCTCGTTGGTTAGGGTTTGGAAAACTTGTGATTAACAGGGTGGTGAGTGCTCAAGGTTGATTCGTGGACGGAAAGAATGACGCGGGACGCCATTGCCATCCAGTTTTGTTGATGAAATGTATCACCTAGCCAATTACGTTGGGGGTAAGCTTCCCAAATCGTCCCGGCAAACACTTGGCGCCGCGTGCGTGCATTTTTCATGAGTCTGAGAGTAAACCGCGCGCACGCTCGACCAGGCTGCCGAATTATTCATGTTAATAAACTCGGAGTGAATGTAAATAAAAAATAAATCCGGATTCGAATATTTTGGCAAGGCGAGTAAATTTACATCTAGCTTAACGGGCTTCTTTGCTGGAAACCATGCACTTTCTTATAGGAATACAATTTCACCAGGTTATTGTGCGATTTAATACACATTAGAGTTTTTGAAATTTCTTTGTTTCTTCCATAAAACATTTCATGGGTATGTGGGTAGCAGATGTAAGAATGTACTTATACACAAAACAAGAAATGGCTTGGCTTTACAACGTTTCTTCACCTCCACCTAATCTCATCTTAGCTCGTAAAACTCCATTTCATTTCTTTTTTTAATTGTTTCCATTTTGATTGACCTATCTTACCGCCATTTGATAACCAGCTTAATAAAGAAATCTCCATAGTTATCTTGTTTCTAGAAAATAAGCTGGAAAGCAATGGTAATATTTACCTATACTATCCCCGTATTTCATTTCTCGGAAACTTTCTTTTTGATGCGAATGGTTCGTTGAAAGAGAAACGTTTATAAAAGTTTTCTGATGCAAAAAACTTCGTAACAATTCACTGTGCGCTGTGGAACACGGCACCACCACCTGCTGTCGCTTAGTTCAATCTTCGTCCGCTCATCGACGGTAAAAACCGCGAGACGCTGTCATTCATTACTCACTGAACACAAAAGATGCACGAGCTTCGCCACATTTCCAGTGTTTCCTCTTAACCAGCTTTCTCAATTCCTCAGCGAATCGTTGAAACTGACGATTTGAAACAATAACTCAGCTCAGAAAATGACATTCTCCTGCGCTGAAGAACTTTATAACCCAATCGCGAATTCTTTCATTTTATTCTCGACCTCGACTAAAACGAAAAGCACATTTTCACGTCTTGACACATTAAAAAAAGCCCAATACAACAAAGCGTACGGCGCGATTGCAATCAGATTGGAACTTATTTCCAATACAAGGCGTGGCATTTCAATTCTTTTGCAAACTTACTAGGTCATATTCGATTTTCAGTAACCATCCTTCGTCTGACTATGATCGTCGTTGCTGCAGCGCCGTGCTCGCTGTCTCACTGTCGCTGTGCTTTCAGCACATGTGTACTGTGTCGCCGGCAATCACACCATAACTTCATTCTCGCGAACTGTCGTGGAACGAGACAAAAAACCTGGCACGGGCGATGTTGTCAGCTACACGGCAACGGCATTGATATGACATCATTCTCTTCTTGACCGACAATAAGCTAGACTTCCCATTCTTGCTGCGGGATTCGCTCACAAAGGCATCAAATGGACCAACAGTAAAACAAACCAAGATGAGACAATCTCTTTGATTACTCGCCATGTATGACCTGATTCTTGCTCTATCGATCCATGGGATTTAGTTTCACAACCGCCGCGAGAACCAATTTTTAATGCATATTCCCGTGAAGCCTGTGACATGTATTCTGTTTAATACGTACTTATTTGGGAGCACGTAGTCGTAACCATATCCATTTAACTGTAGAATTTTGCAGGTCAGCAGATAGCCATGGTATTGACATGCACGTATATGTATTCAACATATCAACTCGTGCACAAATTGAACATTGTATATATACTCGACAGCCAAGGCAAAATCAATTAATGATGTGGTCGCCGACACCGCCATCGAGCTCATTAACGAAGACGTAATTAGCTAACAATTTCATACCTAGCTAGTGATTATTCCAACGGATTCGCCTCTTTACTCCTCAACTTCATGCCTGACGTGTGGTTTTGTTGTAGGTAGGCAGATGAAAAAGAGCCTTGTTTAATTACATTAATCGGGGTTCGTAACTTTATCGCATCCCCATGGTGAAGTTATTGCGGCCATTGGTTCGTAGTGCGAGGTTATAGTATAGCATAACACCTTATTCAGGCATGATTCATGAGATCTCGCGAGATGTACAGCTTCCTCTGATAGCTGCTGTACCACCGCTCACGAGCTAGTGATAAGAACTTCCTGGCCAGTTGGCCGCTCAGATTTACGGTCATTTTTGTTCATACCGACGTGGTGGGATTTCCGGCTACATCCCCGCTCTTCATAACATCGTTGGCGTCGGCGTCGGCGGCGGCGGCGGTGGTGGTAGCGTCGTTGCATGTGTGAGAGGCGTCGCTGGCGTCGGGCTGAAGTGATTATCATAATTGAAATCTCGAGTTACATTGTAGCAAAGCGCGCCGTGAGCTGGGATCGCAATTGTAATCGTTCCCCAATTGCTCGCTGCGGTCGCTGGATGTGAATGCGCTTCTTGGTAGCTGCAAAAAGAGCGGCATCTCTTAATGAGCGCAAAAAGAATCCGCAGGGAAGCGGCAGAAAATTCTTGCGGAGCACAATTACGGACCGGCTTGCAAAAAAGGTTCATAAATTAGGACGGCTTCTCGTAGAAGATCTGGGACATTTTTTCCGCAGATATGAATTGCCTTTCACAATTTTCATGGACCTTTTTTCACAAGTAAAACATCTCCGTTTATATATATACGAAACTGTTAAAGTTACGTTAAGGGTTTTAATTTAGTGCGGTGCTGAGTTTATGCGAATGGCATAAAAACGCGTTCGCCGCGTCAAACTGTTCAATATGGCGGCCTAACGTCTTCACATGTTGTTTCCGCCGTAAAATTTCATCTTATTTTATGCGACTTTAAACTATGCTCTCATGTGAGGGCCGTTTCGCGATCACGCAACATTTACCACGGCAAAGTAATTTCTTCCCTCGCAGTCGAGTCCTTTACTTCATCTTCTAGTCGAGCGTAAAACTTTGGTTAAACTCGATCAAAAGTTTTCATTGTCATGAATGTTGTCGAAATTACATTTCGCATGACGCACAAGTCGGGCAGGGCGCATGTGTGCATGTGACGCCGTGACGACGAATCTGACGACTTCGTAATGAATGCAATAACTTTTAACAGCCCGAGGACAGCATCCGCCTTTGGCCACCAGAGTTATAAAGTCGGAAAGTTAACAGCTCTGGAGTCGCTCACAACTAGTTGATTGAATTTGCTAGCTGCGATTGTTCGTATGCTGACTTCGGGGCCTCTATTTACTACATGGCCCGAAGATAGGACCAATAGACATGCGATTAGACCTTCTTCCCAGGAACAAAGATGCGTCCTGATGATATAAATGAATTGTGTTTGGAAAAGAAAGTCGAGGAAAAGGGCTGGAAAATCTATCGGGACGGGGTTTACGAATGTCGTTCACGTTTAGTTGTACTCGGAGTGAATCTGGAATCGACGACGGGATAAGGATGAATGTGTATGTGCACGTCTTGGAATTTCCCAACATCAGTGTCAGAAGATGGGTTGTGGTTAAGAATTGGCTTAAAACAGAAATCAGTACCATGTCTCCTGATAATGCATCTTACTTTGTATTTTTAGGACTGTGTACTTATTTCCGCAGTGAACATAACTATCGTTTCGAACTTGATAATCGCCAACTATTTAATAGAGTAGACTCTGGCCCACTCATTGGATGAACGAAGCTAGCGGAGCGAAGACTTCAATTTAACATATCTAGACAATGCATGTTTTGAAACTTTCAGGGAACCTTCGAAATCTCCGAATTAAGACATACGAACTTTTTGAGTGCACTCCATAAAATATTTTCCCTAAATTTCGCTTGTCTGTAAATTTTTGATAATTTTATCGACTTTCTCCCCTTTTTGCTCCTCTATTCCAAACGGCTTCGTCAATTTCAATTAAACCTGCGGGATAACTTTGCGAGGCTATACTTTAGAAGTGTAAACGTTTTGAGCGCAATCAGTTCAGTTGTCTGCGTTGAAATCGCGTTTTTAAGGTATTTTTAGATTTAATGGAACTTTGTCACACTCTCCATGCCAAATTTTTGGATTGTATTTGGTTCAACTTTACAATAACGTTTAAGATTTAAAAAAAAAAAGGAGACATGAGTCTCAAAAATGTAATAACGTTTAAGATGTTTCAACAAAGATTGTATTCAATTTTAATTGCGGGCTAAAATGTATGTTTCTTGAAATTGAATATTTTTGGAGTTTTTGTAATGATCATTTTTCGTTTCTCCCTTACCTTAGTTGAATGCGTGCTTCATAGCAACCAGTCATTTTGTTGAAGAAAAAGGAAGTGGGCGACTAGATAAATAGCCAGTTGTCATGTATAGAGGCAGATTCTTGTACTTTATTTCTTTTATATTATGGGTGTTCATCTTTTGAAGTTTTGCAACAAATTCTTCGCATATCTAGCAACGCGTTTACAAAAACAGCATTATGGCGAAGCCCCAGTAAATTTCCACGCGTCTATAATGAAGTTCGTGTTCACGGTTATAACTGACCGCCAGCTTCCGTCTGACTAGCTCAGCGTGCAATATCATAACATCAGGTTGAGGTGTCTGCTTGCGTTGAGCGAATCTCTTGCATCACCGCAACTTCAAGAATTCAAGGAGATTGCCTCGTCGAAACTCTAAATGAGGTATTCGTACCCCCGCGTCTTGTCTTGTCTGCTCTTTGCATTGCGATCGCCCAAATCCTACACACTTAATTTACTATACTATTAGGGACCAGTGAGTAATTAGTCGAAGCAAATCTCATCATGGCGGACGGGTCAGACCTCCAACTTGCTTCTGAGTTAGTCTGTTGAGTCAGTTCTATGCACACTAATCGCATTCACACACTTCGCAGCTTCGCATTCATCAAGTGCATTGGTGGAATGAAGTCCTGAATTAACCAATATTTTTGGATGAGACTTCAATTTAGCACACCAATTATCATATCAATTTTGTCATAATTTTATCGACTTTTTATACTTTTTGTTTGCTATCTGAAGGACCAAACGGCTGTGTCAATTTCAATGAAACTTGCAGGATATCTTTTTGAAGTGTCAACGTAGATGTGATCCAATTTTGAGCGTAATCAGTTTAGTTGTTTTCTTGGAAATTGCGTTTTTGTGGTATTTTAGAGTTAATGGAACTTTGTCACACTTTCCAGGCCAAAGTTCTGCATTGTATTTGGTGAAACATTTCAAGGCCGTTTAGTATGTTTCAAAAAAGATTGTATCCAATATTGAACGTGATCTGAAATGTCTGTCTCTTTAAATTCAATATTTTTGTAGGTTTTGTTAATCGTGATTTCCCTTTTCTCCCTTGCACCAGTTGAATGCGTGTTTATTAGCAACTAGTCATATTGTTGAAAAAAAGTAGTGGGAAACTGAAAAAATAGCCTTTTGTCATTTACAGAGGTGAAATCATTATTTTTGTAGTGTATTGTTTTAAGGGTGTTTATCTTTTGGAGTTGTGCAATAAATACTACGCTCATGCCTAGCAGCGTGGGTATATACAGCCTTATGACGAAGCTCTAGTCTAAATAAATGAGACATACATAGTATTACCGTTTTTTTCTTCTACTGTAAGTACTGCTGCTGTATGTCGTAACAACCAATTAACGTCATGACACGTGTATTTGCAGTTGCAGGAGCTCTTAATCAAAACGCGAGACGTGCAGTTATAGTGAGGTTAAACATTTGCTTTACAAAAATCACTTGACTATCAGAAATAGTTCCCTCCAGGCAGTTATCCATGTCATCGAGGCTGCCAAAACAAGCTAATGGATCAGATTGAGCCAACTGACGGTGATTAACTCGCTACAGCACGGGAAGCTTAATGAAGAAGACAATATACATTTGTCCGACTGTTATGCTTTGTTGTACCCGTGCAATGTTATAACGTACACGTAATCCGGCGATGGCATTTGAACGCCCGCTATAACTGACTAATTCCCACTGTCAGCCTTTATTAGGCAGTAGGCATTGCGCTCTGAGGTCGCAATAAAGGCACGGACTATTTGTATAGATTAATTGATGGACGACGACCAGACTAATTACTACTGCATGGTGTTGTCAAAGGGGCTTGGTGGCAGGAAATCAAAATAATGTACTTTCCTATGGTGGAGTTATTTGAAAACTTCGTTTCGTGCCCGTGCTTTGTGAGTTAGTGGTGTTAGTTGGATGCCACCATTTTGTGTCGTAGCGATTACTCGATTTGAATTAGTGAACAGACATGACATTGCCTGTGTTCTGGAAATATCTGTGTTGCAGTTATTACTAAACTCTGTTATATATTAAACGCAAGCATGGAATTTAATTGCAACGTATAGACTACGATAACCTTTGACCTATAACTATGCCTATAGCTATACTCGGAAAGTGATGTCTTTCTTCCGTAACTCGCAATTTTCCTTACGCTTTATTGGAAGATAATATGGTTTAGGTATAATATTATTGATGATAAAAATAATAAGTGTAGATATATACTATTCTTTCAACAATTTAAACTAGGAAACTTTAGATACATCTTCGGTGTTTGCTTTCGTGTCGAAATTCATTTCACGTCAGAAGCAAGATAAAGAGAGCGCGGTTATAGGGCTTCACTTCCACCAGGGCCTTGAATTTGCCTGAGTGCCGGGCAGGCTGCTTCGCCTTCGCGTACCATGCTTTGCATAGACTCACCAGCTCCAAATTTTGTTTACCGCTCATCTTCAAATGTGCAAGTGCGTTGAAACTGGATATATGGCAAACTAGACTATGCAGAAAGAGTTACCCGAATGTTATTCATTGTGACTATTGTGTAATGGTACATATGAGGTCCCAAGAAAATTTCCAGAAAACATGGATGTGTGGAAATTTGTCGGAAAACGTGGGTGTTGTGCGCACAATGACGTAGTTCTGGTACAGCTACCACAAAGATTGTATTTTGAGTGTATTTTGTGTCTGATTCGATGAACCAGGTGACGAATCGATCATGCGCTAAGATAACCTGTGTTCAAATTTTGAAACTGTTCTCTCATTAGATGCTTAAAAAGATTTGAAACACCAACGATTTTTTGTGTCATTTTATCCGGAGATCAAAAAATATTTTTTCACATTCTAGAGTTGTTTAAATCTACGGAAGGGGTTCATGATAGCACTAATCTAGTGTAAAATACTAGGAGGCGTACCCGGCGCTGCTCAGTAACCGTCGCTGGAATGGGTGTGAGTACAGAAAAAAGGCCACTTTTTTCCCGCCAGAAATTCAATTAACATCACGCTACCATGGAAGTTTATTAAAAATTTGCCCTACGCAGAGGTGAAAAGCGTCCGAAAAAACTACGTGGCATTTTGAGATTTTTCTGGACATCCTCACCACCCCAGCTATCCACGGGCCTATTTTCAGCTTTCCAGCTGGTCTAGAAGTGGGAGAACATTTCCGTACAAACATACTCATGTACTTATATACTTATATACTCATGCATACAACATATTAGTTAAGAAAAAACGCGAAAGTGTCATGTATTGTGAGTATTGTGCTTCGTGGGCAGTAGAGATAGATTTTCCGAGTTTTGCAGCATTCACGCAAAGGTTTTATGAGAATTTTCACCAGGCCCAATAGCATAAACCAATAACACTTATAATAAAATATTTCCATATCAAACACCCTTGGTGTAAGTATATGGAAAACATTTTTGATTACTTTCATGAGCTTGCTTCTTATTAGATCAAGCTCATATCGATAATCCCGCTCAGTACGTTTCTTAACCGAATCTCATGTTTTTCTTCTGCGTGCTGTTGAGGAACAAAATATTGTATCAAAACTTGTACTGTTCCGAGTATTTGTAAATTACAATAGAACACTAACTGCTGCGCCAAGCGGCTCTGCCCTTAACGAACAAGGTCGCGCAAAGTCGACCGGCCGAAGCAATCTCAAAATACCCTGTGCAAAACTTCAATTGGCGGCGTTGCGTTCCAGATGAAGTTTATTAAATACTCTACTTGTTCGCTATTTGATCTCGCCCGTTACGTTGACTTCATTTTGGTCCATTATAGTGTTTTGCAACATCCTCGTTATAGGAGCGCGTCGCGTCTTTCCGCCGTGTTTTGCATAATTGTGTGTCGAGGCCGTATGCAAGTGATTGCTTGCTTGCCTGTTTGCGTCACCTTGCCAAGATTATGTCCCCACACTCGTGAATAATGCAGCAGTTCAGAGAAAACAATTCAAAATTTACCCGTCAAATTGGACATACGTAATAATATTTGCCACCTACAACGTTGAAATATCTCAGTTGTTAAACTTGTTACATTTTATTGTCAATTTAGTTGAGATAAATCTAAGGTAGTAAAACGAAAGTCACCCTCGCCCATTATTCATCCCCTAAAGCTCGTAACTTCCATACCTACCCGTGCGTTGTTTAATAAAAGCACTTTCACAAAATCATATTTTATGTATGAATGTGATAACATTCCGTGGAATACGATTCGATTTTATCAGCAATTCGAGACAGCGACAGTGGATTTTGTTGATGGACTCGCGTTGATGACGTCAATCTGCAGGCGACTGGAGCTGAGGATCCATTCAATGGCTACATTTTCCGATGCAAGAAAGGCCTGATTTCGGAAAAATAATGTGCTTTTTTCAGCGTCCATTGTTCACTTTATGAGTTGCAGATTAATTATTTTTAAAATAATGATCCGCTAAGATGGCTTAAAAAAGCAATTCGTTTTGTAATGTTGGAAGGGCTCGCTCGCCGCTCAGTACATTTTAGATGGATAACAGAGTTTTAAAATTTCTAGTGAAATATTACACGGGCTAAAACTTTGGCCGAGTTATCTTCAAGGCGTGTGAAAATATAATACTGTGTTGATGTGAAACTTTGAAGTTTTACACGAAACTGACTGATGAGTATAAATGCAGCCATGCCATCCCTGCCACGAGTGCTCTACCGGCGCATTATTTTCCCGCTAATCGCCAGCCGAGACTGTACTGAAAGTACACAGTGTAGGCCTAGCTAGACCAGTGTGAGGCGCAAGCTCTTTCATGACAAATACACTTTTGACTCCGCCAACTTTTGCACCGATGCGTTCGTTTATTAGTCTCTACAAATAAACCCGCTTTACATAAAGAAGGATTTACTCGTCTGTTGTATTTCTTTAGTAAACATTTTGACGCAAATTCGCAGGCGTGTTAGCCTGTTTTTTGGAATTATGAACCTTTCGTATCGTAAAACAGCGTGGAAAAAGACTTGTACACGGCGTCTTTGTGCATGAATGATGACGTTGACGATGACGATATGGTTGTTTGAACTTATCCTAGATGTCGCGTTTAATTCTGGTTTGCTTCAAACTGGGAATGAAACTTAAACTTGTCGCAAAATTGTTTGCCCCGTCGAAGCTTGAATTTAGAGTGCACGACTGTAGCATGTGCACATGCATGTAATTTGTAGAGAACACCGCCATGAGCCAAAATGACTTTCTATAATCTGCTTCACCATCAACTCGATCTATTTACTACTGCCTCGAAAGTTTTTTCGAATAACAAATCGTAAAGAAAATTTAAAAACTATCAAGCCGTGGCTGTGATAGCTCAACTCTCCCGAAATTATGCGTTACCATGAGAGCATCGGCCCTTGGAGCTCCGTAGCTCGCTGGCAAATAGGATCCCATCCTCGTCGAGCTGCTGTCTCATCGCGTTATTAATGTGGTAATGTAATCCACCTCCGTCTTCTTTGGCTGTGTTGTTAAGCCTTCCATTACAGCCAAGTCATGCGTGAATCATGATAGGTATATAATCCACCCGCGGCTCAGTTGTTATATACGCACTTGTTTAGCCGGCAATTTTACACGAATATTATAATTCCTCCAGAAAAAAATGCATTAATTTTTTGAAAAAGAAACCACGGTCCTATTATGCTACTTTCCAAGTATACCTATAAGCAACGCTGTTAGAACGAAAACAAACCAAAGTGCGTTGGCGTTGCTATTGTTCACCGTGCTTTTCTTTGTGCAACATGCTCTAAAATGATTGATGCCGTTCTTTTGACTATTTACCTCCTCTCAGTCGCGAATTAACTGCTTTAAGCCTACAAGAACATTCTTAGTGGGAATAGATTGGATTCAGCCACTTCGTTGTATGCACAAACGCTTTGGGTTGATAACAGATTACTATCATCCAAAGAAAATGAAACTATTGCAGCCATTTTGTTTGATGGTTTAAAAATAATAAAAAATATGGACTGTCGTCGACCAATCCTCGTCTTGTGCTTCTACCATTCATGTTCTTGTCTTAAACTGACAACCTCCGGTGAAGTCCTGAAATACATCATTAATACCAGTTAGGCGTTCAACGCGTTTAGCACGCCATTTCTCTCATAAATCTTTGCAATTAACAGATTATCTTGAGCTCAAACAACGGAGTAAAGGAAATAGCTGTACCGTCTTGGATGTCATGTTGTTTTGCTCAGCGTCTCGGCTCCAGGGATCCTGATCCTTTCTGACCCGCACTCAACTAAAAGAAGTCGCCAAACTAAATGACAGCTACTGTCAAGTATACGCAAGTAAAACACATGAGAATTAGAAAAACGAATTTCCTTGTCTGTTAAGATGTCAATATCAATAGCGAGCGAGCGATTTCGAACGTAGTAGCGAGCCGGGACTGGAAACTCGGCTGTCGGAAGCGAACCTCGCTATTAATAACGTCTGCGAATCAGGAGTGAATCGTTAAGCCAATAAATAACACAGATGTCAATGTCATAGCAGCTAGAGGCCGAACGTGGCCATGATGGATGAGACAATGGAACGATAAAACTGACGGCTTCGAACTTAAAAATGACAAGGACATAAAACAGCTTGGATGTAACTGACAGATAAACAGCCAATAACACAGAAATGAGAATGGAACCGCGTTTTTTGTCCTCTGCTCTCCGGATGGTTTCATTTAAACGCTTGCAATTTCTGGAAATCAGTCTCGGACATGAACAGTATGGAACAAAGGAAAATTGTTCGTTATGCTTAACGTTTCGTCGATACGTTTATGCTTACGTAACGGGACTTCTTGTGAACGCGTTCGAATTTCGATGTTAAAATTCACGGGCGCGACACTCTTCAAGAATTTCGACATCCTTTTCGAGGAAACACTTTTAATTCGTCGACGTGAATTAATTGTATTATATTACTTGATGCAATTACTTACAGCCACACAGTATTTGGGTTTCCTTTGATGACTTTCTCTCGCAAATCACGTTCACGACGAAATATACACGGTTTTCCGAAATTTTCATGATGATAGTCTGCCATCAGATAGCTTCATTTTTAGTTGAAAATCTCTTGTACAAAGACAATTGTACGAGTCTCGAGTGCCGGAAATGGTTCACGATGCTGTATTTGCCGGCCGGCTCGTAAAATAAGCAACCCTTCTAGCACATGTTTCGAGCGTGGTAGCTAGCGCGGTAACCCGTTGCCCGCGGCATACGCTTCGACTAAATTATGCACTGCCCGCTCGTGATAGATGGACGACCGGGCGAAGACGTAAATAAGGGGGCGAGTTGGTCTTAGGATGGGGTCTTAATGAATGTCGTGGTGAGCACTAGCAAGAAGATAACTGACGGATAAGCCTCCGTGTGGTATCCACAACTAGCGCTCCATCTGATTTATATCTCACCTTCGTTCGCTTCACTCAGAGTACTATTGTTACATGATGATTGTATCGCACGTAGAATCGTCTTAATTCTATTGTGTTTGTTCACTGTGATTAGATGATAGATTTAAGAAGAGGAGTCTGGTTTTTTGCGCTGCTTGGTGCGTTTTGGAGCTAGACTCTGAAGTCTTTTCCGACGTTTTGGAATCTCGGTTTGTTTATAACATTGGGATGTGCCCTTCATACGATGGTTCTCAGTTATAATCAATGTGTTTTCTCTCTATTTAATAATAAATATACCTAGTTGTGTGGCGAAGCAAAATTGCTCTGCGGGTTGCGTCTAGAACCACCCAAAGCATGCTCCCATGTCTATTTTTTGATACGTGGATGAAATAGAAAATACCTTTCTTCATTCTATTGTCTTTTCTAGTTTTGGTTGAAAAGCATGTGAGTTAAGTGGAGGAGCCAAGCTTTGCTCTGCGGGCTGTGTCTAGAAGTCGGTGTATAAAACCACGCCATACATGCACTCTCATGTCCATTTTTGGTGACGTGAAATATAATATAAAATATAGCAGTCTACATTTTAAAATTCTTAAGACTCGCGTCTATCTCCTAATCTTAGCACTTGCTGAAAAGAAAACTGATTTTCACACTGGATTTGCATGCTTAGAAATCCTCTCCATTTTTTAACGTGCAGTCTTCGTTTTGTTTTCATTACTAATTTTTTAACAACAGTGATTTGAATTACGTGGTGGAACCGAGCTTTGAACTGCGGGTTGCATTTAGAAGTTAGCGTATAAAACCAACCAATGCAAGCTTTTATATCTATTTTTAAATGCGTCAAGTGTAATAAAAAACAGGCGTCTTCATTATGCTGTCTTAAATTGTTTTTATTGAAAAGAAACAAAGTTTCGTGGAGGAGCCGAGCTTTGCTCTGCGGGCTGCGTCTAGAAGTTCGCGAATAAAACCATCCAATCCATGCACTTTTATGTCTATTTTTGGTTCCATGCAGTAAAATATAAAAAAGCAGACTTCATGCTGTTGTCTTTTTTAGTTTTTATAGAAAAGTGATTGAATTCCGCGGAGGGGCCGAATTGCTCTGTTTAAGAGGTCAAGCTGGATTTTACTTTTATTATATGGATTTTAATTTTGGTGTTAATCGAAGGATTGGTTATTAGGCTATGATTAAACGCATTGCATTGACACATAGCTATGTAGCCCTGACCCTGGGCGCCAATGAATGATATAGAGGGATGATGTTGCTGATAAACCTAAAACAGAGAAGAGGATAAATCCGTTGATGCCAGTAGGCTCCTATCGAAAAGCAACGAAGAACGGTACAACTCTAACAGCAAGATTCCTTCACTAATCCGTGCTACCTTGCTAATCCGTGGTTTAGGGCAAGGCGAGGTAAGCTGTTGTACTAGTGACAAACCCTCCAATCTCTCTCCCGAGCAAACGTAGGCAGGCCTCTTTGCATTGATGGTCACCCATTCTGTATATCTGGCCAAGCGCAATATTGCTTAACTTCGGGTGCTCTCAATAAAGCCGGTGTAACCAACAAGCGAAACCGTAAAGTTATTTTTGGTGTTGGTGTACTCCCTCGCCGTGATGAGAAGCCGAATGAGTTGCGTGGAGGAGCCACAATTGCTCTGCGGGTGGCATTTAGGAGGTCTATTGCGAAATCATCTTCGAATATAATTAAGTGTTATAGTTTTGTTTAGCTTTGCTCTTTGTGAATTAACTTTGGATCATTTTTGTCAAAATGATAGAGCTGCACTGCAGACTGCTTTTTGATGCTAGATTTGGGAACCACTTCTGCTGTTGCAGAATTTATTTTTGACTTTAAGTACGATGTAATGTTCTGTAAGTATGTTTATAGTTATATCGAGTGAGGTATTTCACACAAGTGCCTGTCTCATTCGGACGAATAACAATGCTTTAGTCAATGTCTGTTACCAGCTTATATTTCCCACATGAATCCACTTTCTGATCGCATTAAAAGTGAAATACATTTCCAATTATTTGTTTTCTGTATCAGAAGAGTGAAATGTATTTAACCATGCCCCCAGCTGATAATACGTCTCTACGGGGCTTGCATTTTTCATTAGCTACATGTGGTTTTGCTTTTCGTACGGTGTGTATGTGTAAAGCGTATAGCCTTTAGGTCGATGAGGCAAGTCTAGAATTAGTTGGCCGCCGAAGGAATCGAATTTATCGGCGACTGCAAAGTGACCGCGTTGGTTTCGTGTCACGTCACACATATTCGGCATGCACACGTGAAACATGAGCGAGAAACGCAGCAGAGCTCGCTTGAAACTTTCAATTAATTTCATTAAACATTGTGTAGAGGAGATCGTTGAGGGGGCGTCGTTGCCTCGTGTGGAATGTTTGCCCCAGAACGACATGGGTATTACGTTTTATAGACTGGGAAGCTTGCGTCCCTTATGCTTCGCTTCTTTGATGTGTGTGGGTGTGTTTTGTGTTGCTTTTTTAGTATTCGAAATCAATGAGAACCTGCAGAATGTTGTGGCTTTGTTTAAACATTTCGGGGTCGAATTGGTGCGCTGAAATAATACGCACATTTTCCCGATAACAGCGTGCACACAGACAAAGAAGAATCAGAACTGAAACATTATCTACGTATGAAAAAGCCGCAATTATTCGACCATGTTCCTGTCGTCTTAACGTTCCATTTCGTTTTGTCTGTTTTGCAACGAATTTGTTAGCCAATTGACTCGAAACTGGTTGAAAACACGAATTAGCAGCTTGTCCTATTTAATAGTAGGTATGGTTAATTTATGACTGCCGGCTCTGGAAATACAATACATTCAAATTAAGTTGGGTAATCCAGTGGTATGATTTACGCACTCTGCTCTGTTTTAACCTGTGATGGGTGGGTTACAAGGGAATGCATGCTAATTGTTGGTCTCAAGCTCTAACACTCGCTGGGTATATATTATATAATGCATCATTGGTTCGGTAAAAACTTTCCATGGAGCTCTGTCCCCATTTTTGTTTAAATCTCTCTTATTGTTCCTGGCCCATGGTATAAATTCGACTCGTATCTCTTGGGAATTTTTCAGTTCTTTTTCACACCATAGACGTGTTTATTTTGCTAATTCGGTTTATTTGCTCATAAAAGCGTATGAAAGTTACTTATGTATCAGTGATTCGCCTTTACATACATACTCTCATTTGCATCTCTCATACACACATAGGTTCAGCTATAAAAAAATGAGTTTTCGAGATTTACTCGGGAGTCTTGACGTGAATTTGGAATCTGGAATGTGAATCTAAATAATTTTGACATTGTAGAGACAATGCTGTAATATTCATTCGGAGGATCATTTTAATGTGAGCGCGCGTATCTCCGAAAACCATTTGGCTGTACAGATTGCATCACTCATTCCAGCGAAACATATTTATTCATTTACGACCCTCTGAGTAATTTCCGATATTGACAGTTTGTCTATGAATCGCACCGTTTATTTGTTGACATTCCATCTCTGCGAGTAAAATGTTTATTGTGGCGCTCTATACCCATCACGCAAGTTTCTCGTACAGTATAGATAGTTGAATATTTACCATCAGCTTGAAGCCAGTCAGCCCACCTCCACAACTTGAACGAGAACGAAATTCGGCTTAAACTTTGACTCGCGCAGTCAGTCTTGAATTGCAAGTCTATTGATCTTTGTAATTTAATAGCATTGTGCTGTTCGGTTTGACTTGTTTGAGGTTTATTGCACTTCGGGTCTAGTATTAACTCATTGAACTGTACTATCTTCGACACTCAGAAAAGCAATTTGCAAATGGAAATCTCATTACAGTGCGTAAGATTTGAAGCGACATGATGTTATATAACTAAATAAGAGGCGAGAATCCGGGCATCTAGCCATTTTTAAATTAATTGTGTTTATTAGCCTATCGAACTTTTGAGTGTCAAATTATAAAAAACGCGAACTTGCGAATCGTACGCTTTCCTGGATGCGGCACGTGTTGGCGCTCTTGATTTGCTTTGGTTTCGTCGAGCGAGCGAAACAGATATTAACTTTCGCCCACGTTTGATCATTTAATTAAACGTGGTTTACAATGCCAGGTGCCTTGGTTTTACGCGAAACTCCATACATTTGACAAGCAAGCACGTTTACCACAAAGAAATACCTTCGACAAGAACACGGCGAGAATTAAACTAGCAAGTCAAGGTTTCTATGTTGTAGGTTGTCGGGGTTCATGAAAAGCTTATTCCAATGGTGATTGCTTAATATGTGACATCAAGCTGTTAGTTCCTGCAGTCCACACCGCACGGATACCGGTACTTGTATAATTGGGTGACGCAAAGCTATTTGAGTCTTGGTGTGGCAGAAAGCTCGACTGTGTATCTTTGCGGTCAGCCTATCGTTGGCTTAGCTCCCCACAGGTATTACAATATAGCTAATCAAAGCTCCCGCAATTCTGCTCCAATATTTGCTGTCGTTGTCG
>QKMV01000030.1:0-41320 GCA_003287335.1 Lednia tumana
GGGGGGGGGGGGGGGGGCATTTGCCAACTTAAGGTTGCCTACCCAGAAATATAGTTTGGCTTTATATCAGGCTTTGAGCGGCCTGCACTGGACTATTTGATTAGGTAGACAAACAAATCTATGACAGTGCAAGTTAGTACAGGTACAGCAAATACAGAATACAACTGTGTTTCTGTTTACCTTGGCTGAAGCAACGATACTCAAAGCCTGGAATGCTAAATGTTGCACAACGTGGTTCAGGGACTCGGCAATATTGAGGCTGTGACGGTGGAACACATGTTGAATGCTCTTTAAAAGCTCAACGAGCTTGCACAGTGCAAGGACCGAAGCTTTCGTCATCGGTTTTGCTAGAGCACCGTGAAGATTCGTCACATTTTTCAACACCTGGCTTATGTTGCAAGCATACTGCAGTCCCTAAATTAAAATATAAAACACGCAAATAAATAAATATTTGGAAACATAGATGACTCACTCTAAGAAAGAGATTGCACAGTAGTAGTTAATCACTTTAAGCTACCACTGATCTAAGTTTAGTTAGCACTTATAAGTTGATTATTCATGATTAAGCTGCAAAGTGATTAAGAATTCTATAGTGATATGAAGAATTACTAACCAGTAAAAATAAATTGCACCGATGTGTCAGGTCTTCTAGCTTCAGGTGAGTAGATTCACGTTTCAAGCTCGTTTCCATTTGAATCACCCACGAGCATATCTGTAGCGAAAGGGCATGGGTTTCCTTCGGCTTATTTTGAGTCTTCGATTGCAAATAAATCAGTCGGTTACTAGCAATGGCTTGCAATGATCTCTTGTCCACCATCTTTGCACAATGTGGAATATTTGCAAGCAGGAATTGTTCAGGAAACCAAAGTACGTTCCCGACCAGAGATACAGTGGGAATCTTTTTGCTAAGATCCCAGACTTGCTTAAAAATCTTCTTGTCAACAGTACCAAATAAATTAAAGTTGAGCACGTAGATTGCGCTTATTTTGACCCAAAGAATTAAATGGCTTGAATCTAGCAGCTCCACCGATCTGGATTCTAATTCAGCAATAGAGCTTTTAAGATATAAACTGAATTCTTCAGCCAGAGCAGCAGATTTGCTTGCAAGACCTTTTCTATTGTCAAATGGCTGTTCCACTGTTCGCTAAAAGATAAAATATACAGATTTAATGGTTCACATGGTGGTTTAATAATTTTTTATCCGTCATTCTAAGCTTATTTCTTACTTGAAAGATTTTTCCGTTCAATAACTGGGTTTCAAGTTCGGAAAGGAAATGTTGATAAGTTTTAAGCTTATCGATATGAACGTCAAACTTGGCTGAATCCCGCTGAACTGATTGGACCGTTCGTTTGTACACCAGCCAGTGTTCAACAAGCGTACTGTGGTTGGTGATGGCTTCGTCTATCGTAACCAAAACCAGAAGCAACTCTCCAAGGTGATCGAACACTTCCTGTAAAAATGAATTTAGCCAGATCAGATAGTGATGCCAGCTCAGATATTGGTAAAACTGGGTAGCAAATACCCCTCAAATAGCGCAAATTTCAGAACTTCAATGTGAAGCCTAAATTGCACAGTGAAACCCACATTGAAAACTGGAATCCTAATTTCAAGGTGAAGCCAAAATTCAAAGTAAATTGTCAGAGCCAAATCTTCGTGGCAGCAGAGCTCAAACATGGTGCTGCCCAAATGGAACTAATTATTTGGTACATGATCTGCAGTAATAATTAGCTAAGTATCTACAACATTATTTATTTTGGTACCACTAGTGCTAAGCACAATAAAAAAATCATGATTTTACTGCACAGCAACAGCTGGGCCCAGGAAAACAATCCAGTGGTTTTGGGTACTCCAACCAATTGCATAATAATTAATATGCATACTCAATCAAGATTATGAAATAACATTTGTAGCAGTTGAAGTTTTACCTGTAGATGAACATTTGTTGCATTTAAGACCCTAGTTGTTTCTCTGCTAGAACTGTACAAAGCTGCCAGTTGCTGCACCACTTGGAGAGCCACTTGTTGACATCGGGTTACAAAGAAGGAGAGATCTTGCAAAAGTGGCAGCATTCGGCTGATAGACACCTGAATAGCGCCGTCTTGAATAGACCCATCTTCTGCTGAAAAAGATTGAAATCTTTCAAATACAGTGCAGCATTAATTCACACTTTTCTCTCTTCGAATCATAGGTAACCATAAACCATACCGCCTTCACCGTAGAAAAGAATAGCATTGACATATTTGGAGCTTGCAGCTGTCTGCAAACATTTGATTTCCATGCAGAGTGTGGCAAACACAGTTAATACTTTATTTAATACTTTGTTGTCAGTATCTATCAGTTCAAGTAAGGTGCTATGCTCGTACGGAATAATCTGAAACAGAGTTTTAACAGTTAAAACTTAAATTTGAATAACTTTTAAATAAAAAAAGATAACTCAATCATAAACTACATCGTTAAATCCACCTGTAATGCAATGGGATCAAGACATATGTCCCACGAATCACTGATACTATCCTCTAGTGCTTCTTCCATTCCTTGTAGCTGTTTCGAATATTCCTCCAAGAACCGTCCATAGTTTCTAAGCTGTACTTCACCGGCAATTTCTAAGGAACAACATATTACTATAATAATAGATACTTTTGTGAAGGAGGAGTAATTTTTGAGCAAACCGCATATAGGTAATGTTTTTGGGTGTTGAGGGCACAAGAACACCACCTCCCCCCCTGCCCCAAAGGTCACAAATGCAAAGCATCGGAAAAGAATATGAATGAGGTGTGGGATTGCCTAAATTACATCAAATAATTATACATTACACTGCAGCAATAAACTGTGTGCTATGCTTAAAATTATAGTAACAAGGAATTATTTGTTGTAAGTTTAGTTGGTAGTGTCATAGGTTAGTGCTGTCAAGGGTCCAACTTACTGTGTGTTTCATCTCCGGCTCTGTCATGATCCCATTCCACATTTTCCAGCATTATAGTCTTCCAAACTCTTCATAAAAAATAGTATTAAATAATATTAACGTTATGAATGCTTCATAATCGTAAATGCAACAGGGGGTGTGTACGGTGTCACCAAACGTCAACTTAGGAGCTGCTGTAGGCAAGGCCAAGGCAAGGCAACCTAAAACTCGAAAAAGGCACCGATTTCAAAATAAATTCTACTCATACCGTTACAACAGCAATACTTTACGGTCATGGCCCATGGATGAAGAAAATAGCAGTTTACCTGTATTTATAACACGCAGGATCAGCTTAGGCTTATTTTTCCACCTAGCCAAGATTATAATAAGATCATGTCTAAAACTGCCAATAATGATAGTGATGTTCGAAAGAGAGCGGTTGAGGCTTTGAAGTGTACCACAAGTCACTCGTCTTACCAGCAAGTGCTCAACACGACAGCACGAAATAGTGGAGGAATCTTTTTGTTGAGTTGATCTGTTGTTGGCCGGGTTCCTGCAGGTGGTTAGGTAAGCCCACTAGCTGCACCTGCGATTGCACCGTGGGCTCAACCGTTCCGAGGTGATGTAAAATATTGGATGCATCAAAAATTAGCATAAAGGGTGTGAACAGGGAGTATCTGTTATAAATCAATGAAACATTTTACCGAAAAAAAATTTTTTAGAGAACTTCAGTTCACATTAGGAGTTCTACAAAGTGTAAGCTAAACCAGAATTAGGTGCTCTCTACGATGAAAATTTATAAAAACTGTGAAATAGATCATTTCTAGTCCTTAGTTGGTGAATATCAATGAAATAAGTCCCAGTTTGCAATTCACTGATTAACTAGAAATTGGAGACAACAATTTTTTAAGCTTATCATTATAAAGTGCAAAAATCCTGGTGTGTCTGGCACTTTCTGAAAATCTTAGTTCAATCCAAAGTGCTCTAAAACATTTGTTTTCGTTAAAATATTTCACTGGAATGCGCCAAGGGCTCCGTCCCCCTTTAGGTTGTGTTGAATCAGAAGCCAAAACCATTACTAAAATCAAAATCATAGAATGGTACTGTATTACATATTAGCTGTTGAATGGAATTTTTTTTGTTAACCGTCCTTGTTTGGACGGTCATTTTACGTTACTGCGTATTCCATTCTACCAGATGTGATCTCTGAAACGCAAAAATTTTGCTTGCAGCCCTGATAGAATCATATTCCAGCCGTAAATATCCTGGTGACCAAAATATTATACGATTCCATTCGTTTCCTAGGTTGAACTCCCATTCTATGCCAGCAGCACTGATAAGCAAAAATATCAAGGGTTTTATTTGGGGCCTGGGTGCTCGGTGTCTCCTTCCGTACGGAGCCATCAGCCTAGCCAGCTGTTGTCAACACAGTGTGACCTAGCAAAGAATAAATCTCCCATCCCATAGCATCGGGAACAAAGAAATTGGTCATCACTCTTTTTTAAATTGAGCTAAGTGGGTTCCATTCAACTCTTATGGCACTGAAGTTTTTTCTTCTTTTGTTTTTTTTTTTTGGTGCTCCCAGGCCAGACAGAAAGTCCAATCGAGCTAAATTTTTTGCGAGTACTGGCCCTACACAAATTAGATCCCTGTATATTTAATCCTTGTAGATCCCTATAGTTTATGAGCCTAATCAGTTCAGTCATTTTTACACTAACAAATTGCAAAAATTTCATAAGATAAAAATGGAGAAGTTTTGATAGCAGAAATTGCTTACACATGGCCAGGATAGAACAAAGCCTCCTCCATTAAAGTTTCTTTATGAATTTGAGGCAATCAAGGTTGCTGTGGTTTCAATTGGATTGAATCATTTCTTTAAAAAACACAATCTATCAAACGATTTGTCATGCCGAAAAATCCACCGTGAGTTCATTAACGCGACATTAACTTGCTATCCAAGTGTATACCGTTTGCCTAACTTAAAATGCAGTAGATTACAGTGCGAGATTATACAGCATCACACCCCCAAAATGGCTGACTTGCCCATACCTTCGTGCGTTATTTGTCACGAGCGCTCCAAGCACGTACTACTTTACAATTGTAAAGTGAATTACCTGCGACGGCGGCGAGGGTGGACTACTCTTAGATACTGGTCCTCACCAGGGGCCTGGCTAGGGTCCCCAGATCACAGACCCAGTTAAACCCGCTCACCGCGATAAGGTGATGGCCCTTTCTGGGGGGGTCTGAATATTTGTCTTAGTTTTGTGGATGCTTTAAAGCTTTGGCCTGTGCTAACAGCCACGTAGTTGAGGTGCGGTTTAGCCCCACAAAAAAATAAATAATAAGACAGACATTTCTCGCTTTAGCTGATGACTATTCACGAAAATGGAAAGAAATCTTTGTGGATCAGCAAAGAAGGGGGCTAGTGTGTAAATACAAGCAAGAGCTTTCCCGCCTTCTCGATTGAATAAAAACCCACATATTCAGGGAGAATACACAGTGGTAAGGAACATTAACTGTTTAGATAGGGAAGCTAAGAAAACAACGAAAACCCTCTGAAAAGAACAGACATAGAACATAGCACGTAATAAATAGCATTCAAATGAAAAAAAAAAAAAAAAGTTAGAATAACAAACATGGATAGCTGGGAAAAAAGGGAAGGGGGTGCAACGTACCAAAGTAAATATGGTAACCCTAACTGTGATAGAAAACTTGAGTTGCAATATTTCGACACGAGCCTTTTTCAGAGTACTAGATGGTAACGCGGAAGCTTTCATCGACGTTGTGATTAAAAGGCATCGTGCAGTGACGGTCGGTACCTGGGGCACATCCAAAATAGTGGATTTCCGTGGGAGGGTCTGGAGTGCACAGTCTAGTAAAAAAACGGAGTCTGGGGGCCCAGTCTCTGGTATAAAATAATACCAAGACCATTTTAAAATCTACACGTTTCAGTTAATACTAGGACAACTCTGTCAACTGAAAGTTATAGTTGTCCCACGTTTGTATTTAATTTCTAATTAGTGAGAATGGAGAAGAGTCTGAGAATGGTAGTGGTGCATGTGTATTAATGTACAAGTAGTTTTTCAGATCTTTCCAAATGGTTAGCTAGATAAGAGTATTATTTAACATATAATGTTATGAATGCACTTACGATATTCAGGAACTGTAGCTTTGTACAGGAAATCCATGCGGCGGTTCTTTAGATGCACAAAATTTTCAATTACTCTTTCGTTGAAATCGGGCGTGTCATTCATTAGACTCTTTTCTATTGAAATCATAACTAACGCAGTTAGTCGGTCCTGGGTCTTGCGGAGAAATGTTTTTATTAGCTTCAATGCCGAGAAGCACCTTTCAGCCTCGGCAGTAGTCATAGGGATGGTTACCACGATTTGCAGAAGTTTCAGTGTTTCGGGTAAGGAGGTCAAATTGTTTGACAAGACAAACTGTAGGAGTGGTAACGCGCCGTGGACACACCTGAAGTCCGGCCTAGTGTACAGGACTCCTGTACGAAGACTTGCTTTTTCGAATTCATCTTTAAACAAAAAAAACTGCACTCACATTCGAATCACTTCCGTACTTGTACTCTCAAGAGACATAGCACTACTGAGGTCAGCGATGCGAATTATTTCAGATTTGCTAGATTTTACGTCAACAGAGTTGCAATGTTTTTGTTCAAGAATTGAAATAATTCGTAGAAGCCTTTAGAAAGAAATTATATACTAACCGCCCTCTGTGTGATTTTTACGTCTTTCTTTGTCCTCATATCTTTTCATCTCATTTGAATGATATTTGGTGACATTAATTGCGTTGATTATTGAGTGATTAGTGATCATAATTGCTTTGAGACGGCATGGCAATGCAGCTATGGCTGCAACGCAGATATCTTATCTCTGTCTGTATCCGTCTCCCGTCGCTACTCTGCTAACCAATGTACGAAGTGTAGGGCTAGCAACATCTAGCCCCTGGAACCTCTTAGTGCGCGCGTGAGACGCCTTGTACAAGACGCGCTAAGCTTTGTTTTTCTTACCAGAACTCGGAAAAGTGAATACAGCGAGCTAGCCCCGATTACGCTGCGTGAAAAAGAGAGCAACAAGCGCGCTCGTTCAGCGTTGAACTGATTTACACAGGAATTTGTAGTGCCGTATTTTGAAGAATAGTGCGTAGTAACTAATGAAAAGGAAAGGAATAAGGAATGAAATACATTCTTAAGATGCCATGTAAAACTGAAAACAAAAATGAGCTCAGATTCTCTTCGGGTCAATGCCCCTTTGCCCCAATGGACGAGTCGTCACTGGCATCGTGTTCCTTGGTGACCCACTATTTTAATAGATATCGATGCAGAGTATTTGATGTTGATGAAGTCTCGGAAAAAAACCAATAGTAAAATTGAAAAATTGGAGGTATTCGATATTTACGCTGGCGTATCTGAACATCTATTTTCAGGCGACTCTAAAAATTTGACTCGGGTGGGGGTATCCTTGAACCCTGAACAGTAAATGCCTGAGAAGATAAGGCTCCGGATGTTTAGTAATTTGCTGAAAGACAATCGTAGCGGCCAAATTCCCCACGGCATACCGACTTAACCAATTCACGTAGGGTATATACTCGAAAGTTTTGAAACATCTGAAATGCCCCAATTAGGAATTGAAATTCATAAATATTAAACTCAAAACACCCTACTCAGGACCTTATTCATCATCTAAGCTCAAATCAACTCTGCATTTTTTCTACCATATTTTCTTCTCTAGTATACATCATTTTAAATAAATACTCAAGAAAACTTCTTCTGAATACCTTTAATTTCTTCAATAGCATTATTAACATACAAAAAATCCAATGACAGATTTTGTTTATAATCTGTTTAATATATGAAGGCAAATTATAAAGCCAAGCAGGTATGATAACAAATGAGTAATCAATGGCTATTACTTCTTTCTAGCTATCACTATCGGGGTAAATTATGCGACGCACGGTACGAAACTTATTTCTCTTTCGGCGGGGCTCTAGCGCGCGCACAAATTCCCTGGCATCAGTTTCGCCGTCGGAGCTGGTGGACAATGGAGTGCAAATCATTCCTTTGGCTAGGGAGTCTTGAGCTGCAGATGATGTTGGCATGCTTACAGGCGAGGTATCTGCGTGCCCCGTGAGTGAAAGGTCCGAAGTGCTGGATGATGGACTGCTGATCATTTCTTTAGCTGGGGAGTCCTCTGATGCAGATGTTGGCGTGCTTACAGGCCAAGTATCTGCGAGCGCCGTGCATGAAACGTCCGAACTGCTCGACGAGCTTGGGCTGGTTTCAGGCACCACACACCTGTGGTATGCCTTGTTTCGATCAAGCTCTGAACTTGTCGTTTCGTCCGCCAATACTGTGGAAAGAAAAGACAACTTCATGTAAAAAGAAAACGAAGTACTAAACAAGATACTTTTGACTCATGTCTAGTTTATAATCATAACACTTGTTTCCACAAAAACTGTTTGACAAACTGGGTAAAAAAAAAGTTACATTTTTAATTTAATTAGTAATGTTTGAAAGGAACATTGCATAACCTCATTGAAATTAACTTTTCATCCCAGCAGGTATGTAAAAGAAAACTCAATGCAAAGAATTTTACAATCTTGTTTCAGAAATATCTGATCTCTAATTTACCAAAATAATTTTCCACCTGTGGAATAGACGGAAGAATGTATTTTCGACGTAACGTTTTCTGCATTAGAAAATATGCGTCAAAAAACCATTCTTGATTCAGAATTTTCTACATACCCAACACTGGCGATTGAGAGCCTGGAGGTTCATCATTGCTATATCCAAACAACCTTTCAAAAAGAAAGTCTTGGTAAGTTATGGGGCCGATAGGTCTTTCCTCCTGGTTGCTCGTTTGGCCAGCTGAAGAACTTGCGCCTGTTGAGGAAAAACATGACAGTTAATTCTTCTCCCATGAAACTATGGTAGGGTTGGCTAGAGTCCTCTTGGAGGCTGACGTTTTTGAAATGATACAAGTATTCTAAAAAAAAAAGTTCAAGAAGTTTTGAAGCCAGTAGAAGGTTTTTATCGTTATTGTGTTTCTAGAGAATTCTTAAGCCTGTTGTACACGGGTGATTAACAGAGTGTTAAATTCGCTATGCAATGAGCCACGTTTGGCGTTGCTGTCACATACAGTAAGACTGCAGCAATTGAAATCAAACAAAAATCGGGTGGGTTTTTCCAGTTGCCCCTAGCTTCACGTGGACCATAATTCAGCATGTCAGTGGCCCAGGTATGAATGTGAAAGGTTGAAAGGTCAATCCTCAAAATATAAATAGCCATGGTTGGGTAGTGATGTGTTGAAAATTCATTTAGGAAGTCGAAGGTCTTGCCAATAATGTAGAAAATGTGGAAAATTATGGTGTGTTGAAATTTGGGGCCAAGTTCACCAGCTAGGCAGAAATATCCTTCTCCCGCACGCTAGAGGGAAAAACCTGAGAAGTCTGACAACTTTCTGGTCCATTTGCAAAACCCAAGCACTCACTATACGTGGTCTAGCTATCAAATTGTTGAACATCCCAGCCTCCTCCGCTCAGCTGAAGTGGATGGGTACCAATTGGTCAAACAAGCATTGCTTGTTGAGAAACAGACTGTCATTTGAGTGATCCAAGAAACTTCTCCATGTCTGAGTAGTGAGGCTTTCTAGTTTAGGACTACAATTTCGTGTCAGATGAAGGTGCATCAAAAGCGCAAACCAGTTAGATTTTCAAATCAATCTGAACTGCTGTCTAGGAGCGCCACATATTTAAATTAAGTTCCGCCATGGGCCACGTTCCGCGCTGACGTTAGTAGAATAGCTGTCATTTGGTTCCATGTGCGAATATTTTCGATGTATTTTTTAATTCGACCGAACTACTTGCAAGTTGTACGGTATGGCCGGTGGAAGTTTGCTGACGAGAACACTGACAACTCCTACAAGCATGCGGTCCGAAGTGTGGCTACATTTCGGCTGCGAGGTGGATTAATATCCTAAGGTTATAGACAAGGCTTCACTTGTAGCTTGTAGCTTTCGTGACAGAAGGCTAAAAACGACCACCTACACAACCAGCCAGTGGCAACATCTTCTGAGGTGCAGCACTTATTTGGATCAAAAAGTGGAGAAGTAAAAAACTAGTTTGGGTGTGCCCGATTTTTTCCCTCGAGGGAAGTCACTACCGCATACGAGCTAAAGGGCCACTGAACTAAAAAAAGCCATTTTTCGCTATGTAGCCCAGGACCGAAACCACTCAGTGCTATAGAGAGCAAAGGTTTTATGAACCTAATGTAGGTAGCCGTACCTGAATATGTTGTGCCATCACGCAATACTATTTTTGCGGGTGTTACGAGGCTAGCGGATTCATCAAGAAACCTCTTACGAGAGGATTTGCGAGAGATTCAGCACATCTCCTGAACCCTAGACTACTTGACATTGTAAGCCGACCAAAGTTACCTTGGTGTAACCATAGGTGTAACCTGTCACTACATAACCACAAATTGGTAAGGCACACATTAGGAACCTACCTAGTTAGCGGCTGTCACACTGCCGTAAATGTGGCCCAGCACATTAATGATGCAATCATGCAGTGGAATATTGGTGAAAATACTTTTGCTATGTAACCGGCAGTGGTGCAGCTAATATGGTGGCAGCCATGAGACTAGTTTCAGCCACTCATGTTCCTTGTGCAGCCCATCTGCTACAGCTAAGCATCAAGAAGGTTTTCAAGTTTCTGCTGCGAGTGAAATCCTGTCCAAAAGTAGGAACAATGTTGATCATTTCAACCAGTCACCTACCGCTTCTGGAAAGCTTAGTACTGCTCAAACCGAAAAAAAACCTTCCTAACAAGAAACTTGTTCAAGATGTTGTGACACGATGTAATTCGTGTTGGGACATGCTGCTATCGACGACATCCTCGATAACGAAGAGAAATACACCCATTTGATGATCACCCGCCAATAAAAATGTCAAATAATTGAGCTTATTGCGCTGCTCGCACCTTTCAGCGAATTGACAACATTGCTCGGTAGAGACAAGTACGTCAGCTCTTCTATCGTCATACCAACTTTTTGCCACATGGCGAAAAAAACTGAAGCGGTGGCTACAACCGATTCTGGTTTTTTGAAAGAAGTGAAGACAAAGATTCTTAATGATGACAAGGATAACAAATTCAAAGCCTTCAATTCTTCAAATTCTTAGTTGTATATTATAATTCAATATTAATAATTCAAATTCTTGATGATCTTCGTAACAGAATTGCAGAATTGAAGACCAGCCCAGCACTGCTTGCAGCCAGTGCTTTAGATTCAAGATTTAAACATCTGTCATTCCTTGATTCAGATAATGATCAAGATGAGACGTCTGACATTGACGAACCATTAGAGCCTGAACCAAATAAGTGTAGAAATTTTCTACAAGACTTAGACTCTGCATCGAGCACTCTCAGTGATGACGATGGTGAGTGTCCCTAAATCTCTTCCCATAGCAAACTTTTCAACTTAACTGTTACATTATCAATTAAGTGGTCTTCAATCTATTTCAGGCAACTCAGAGATTCAGCTTCAAGATTAGTCTCTCATAAACCAAAAGAAGAAAATCCCATCAGATCATGACCCACCCACACGGTGGAAGAAAAACTCTGTTCGCTTCCCTTTGATGTCTCAAGTCACCAGGAAGTTTTTGTCTACTCCGGCAACCAGTGTTACCTCAGAACCTCTCTTTGGTACCTGGGGCAACATTATCACAAAGGGTCGTTCTCGGCTTAGCGGAGATAATGTTGACTATTTATTGTTCGTCCACAGTTTCTTGATGAGTAAAAAATAAAAACTAAAAAGTAACAATCAAGTGGCAGACACAAGGTATGTTTGCCAGCTCTGCATGAGCAGTACACATAACTAATAGTCAGTTGAAGTTAAAACGTTTAAATTGTTCCGTTTCTTTTACTCTTGGATCTCTATTGTTCTCATCAGTAAAAATGAAGAACAGTAAATAAAAACACCAAATGCTCAATTACAAATTTCTTTAGACCCATGTGTACTTCTTAATCTGAGCACTAGTTTTCAAACAAACTGTTATTTAACTGGGTAACACTGCTAAGAACTTTGCAAATAAATTCCCAACGTTTCGCAAACTGTACTGTAAACTTCCTCCGGAGCTTAAGGGTAAGGGTTAAGGCTAAGAAAAGCCCCGAACGAAGCTTACAGTACAGTTCCCGAAACGTTGGGAATTTATTTGTGAAGTTCATAGCAGTGTAACCCAATTAAGTCACACTTTTTTTGAAAACCAAATGCTCCAAATTGTCACTTGCCAGTAAAACTTTCCCCAACCTACCCTGGTCTTGTTGGTTTGCTGCTGGATGCTTAACAATGAGATGCCATTTTCGAAAATGCCGCATTTCAGCTGCATAGCGTAGTAGGTCTGCTAGCCTGTTTTTTTTTTTACCAACTTCTGAAATATATCAAAATAATCGACGTAATCGATTTTTAATCGATGTTAAAATGTGGCTTAATTTCGATAATTCATGTAAATAAAAAATATCGATTGACATCCCTAGGTCTAAGAAGTGAGGCTTTCTAGTTTAGGACTACTACACTTAAGTATCACATAAAGGTCCATCAAAAGCTCAAACTTAAAGACGTAGCCTCCGATGAATATTGATTGGTGTAAGTAGAAGGCACACAGACCCGTTTCAAGGGTGAAGTTTCATATTCTGCCATCCCTCAAATGTCAATATATTTTAATGTTTTTTATTTTATGTGTAATTATTAAATTCATTATTACAGCATTATGAAGAAAGTGCATTCACGTAAACAGCAATTTTTTAAAACTATTTTTGTTTCTGAAATCTTAAAAATTACATTCATATTCACCTCACCTGTCGGTCTTGATTGGCGGAGTTAAAATTTTAATTTAATTTGTCGTATTTGAAATGAACATTGCTTCAACTCATTGAAATTCACATTTCATCCCAGCAGGTGTGTACAAAAAAACTCATTGCAAAGAATTTTACAATCTAGTTTAAGAAATTTCTGATCACTAATTTACCAAAATAATTTTCCAGCTGTAGAACGTGCCGAAAAAAAAATTTTTGACGCGAAATTTTTCGCAGTAGAAAATATGCGTCAAATACCCATTTCTGACGCGGAATTTTGTACAAATCCAACCCTGGTATTAGCCTTACCCGGAGATTCGGCGCTGCCAACTTGGATTATGGGTCCATTTAGCATTTGGGATGGGGAAATCAGATCGGTTGCTTCAGCCGACAAAGGACGTCTTTCCTCATGGCTGCCTGTTGGGCCAGCTGAAGACATAAAATCTGTCGAGCAAAAAAAATGACAATGAGATCTTTTCCCATGTAACTATGGTAGGGTTGGTTAGAGTCCTCTTGGGG
Source organism: Lednia tumana (assembly GCA_003287335.1). Taxonomy (NCBI): domain Eukaryota; kingdom Metazoa; phylum Arthropoda; class Insecta; order Plecoptera; family Nemouridae; genus Lednia; species Lednia tumana. The sequence goes on from QKMV01000030.1 coordinate 13,290, forward strand.
GCTGACGTTTATGAAATGATGCAAGTATTCTAAAACAAAAGTCAAAAGATTTTGAAGCCAGCAGAACGTTTTTATTGTTAGTGTGATTCAAGAGAATTCTTAAGCCTGTTTTACACGGGTGCAGACTGTTGAATTCTTTATGCAATGAGCCAAGTTTGGTGTCTCTGTCACTTAGTTAGACTACAGTATTTGAAATCAAACAAAAATCAGGTGGGATTTTCCAGCTGCCACTAGCCTTCAACACCATTCAGCTTGTCAATGGCCCAGAGCTGCGTTTAATTATAAGCCCGGCAATCGGCCTAGCTGTTTAGTTAGAGGAAAGTGGGAGGAGATTGGCCGATTTCAGGCAGATCAGCCGTTCTTTATCCGCTTCACTTTGAAATCGGGCCACCGCAAATCGGCCTGTCGTGGCGTCAGTTTTGGTGGGAATATTCGAAGGGAATTGCATAAGGCGAAACCGGCACCAACCACGAGAATGGCGCATGTCGAATTTGTTAGTTTCGTTTGCGATGGTTTGGGTAACCCCATCGAGGTTCCAGGAGGGTATATTTAATTAAATATTTAAATACAAGTCCAGGTCCATTGTGCAATTTGAAGTGTGCGCACCTTGGCGCGAAATAGCACCGGGATATGCCGTTTAGCTAGTGGCACACCACGCCCACGCCAGGGCCGGTAATTAAACACAGCTCGGGTATGAATGTGAAAGGTTGAAAAGTCAATTCTAAAAATTCAATTGCCTTACCCTGGGATTCGGAGTGTTCGACTGGCATGATGTGAGGGCCAGTCTCGCAAGATCCTTTCACAGACAACGTAGGGCTTTCGCCCAAGCAGACTATTTCCTGCTCCAACGACATCGAGCCTGTTGAGCGAAAAAAATGTCCATGGTAAGGTTCGTTCGAGTCCTCTTGGAGGCCGACAGTTTCAAATATTAGTGTGCTACCATAAAAAATGTTTCTCAAATATTTGGAAGCCAGCAGAATTTTTTACAGATATTGTGATTTTAGAGAATTGTAAGACTTAATAAGCTAGGTATTGAACAAGTAATGGTGCAGGTATATGAATAGAGGGTATTATTTGTCTGGATATGCACTGGGAAATGCACCAAAACCCAAACCTCCAGAAAACCAGTAATTCGGTAGACTAGGACCGAGACCCCTCGAGACCAAAATGTTGGAACCAGGACTTGAGAGCGGGACTGATAAAACGTAAAGGTTCCTGTCCCTGCTTTGACAATGCGTACGGCAGTATTGTAAATCACCAGTTTTAATGTGGCGTATGTGGGCTATGGACTTCACCAAATTGTCTCAAATCTTGTGCCCCTACAAGGGATCAAAACGTAGTCGAAGATTGCAAAGACAGCTGCATTCTCTAACTGAACCCAAAGCAAAAACTAACTTCTCAAATACGAGCCACATCCAGTTGTTTGTCGGCTGGTAAAAATTCAACAAGTTCCTGCGGCATTCGAAACACTGAGCCGCAAGCATTTGTAGCAGTGAACTCAATCCCGGTCTCAAATACGCAAATTTTACAGAAAAAACTTACTATTACGACAGAACTCTAAATAACTCGTAGGGTAGAAACGTCTAGCCGGTAAAAATCGATTCATCTCAAAAAGTTTAATCGGTACAAGGCTCAAAAAATTACATTTTCGTATCATACCTAGTCGATCAGGGGCAAAAAAGCGCAAAAAAAGTGTATGAAACGTGCCATACCACACTTCACGTTAACTATACGGTATTTAAATATTAGATAAATGCAACTTTTGTGACATAAAATGGTAGCTTGAAGCATTGGCTACAATAAAGCAGATCTAGAAATCCGAAAACGCGAACTTCGTAGCATGGTTTTTGGATTTTCCTATCACGTTGTATTGCATTCCCCCTTCCCCGCACGCTCGCCCGCGCGCTCGCTGCGACCAAATAGCACGGCGCTTCCTATGTACAGCGACCGTATTTCCACGCGTAAGTCACGTTATCATTCGTCTTCGATTATAGAATTGATTGATATGGGCATGACCTTACCTATTTCTTTTAAATATCTATCTTGTCAAATATGCTGCGTGTCATGAAATATCCTAAAATTGTCGATAATGCAGAGCCTTCAGTAAGAATTCCATTCAACTGGAATTTTTTACAAACTTTGACAGAGTATATCTCCCTCATTACCTTTTTTTTTGGCAAACATTTATTCACAAACTAATGTCCTCTTTCACAAACAAAGTTTTTTCTTTACAATTTAAGGTCTTCAATTGTCGGCATTGTGTCTAAATCTAAACTTACCGTGCCCCGAACTCGAGCTATTCCCACTGTCCTCGGGCTCGCCGAATATACGCTCTGACGACAGGTGGGGACTGCCATCACTGGAATCACTCCCACTCTGGCGCTCACGGCGCTTAGGCTTTGCAGACGACGCGGCGGAGCTATCGCTTCCACTATCCTCACGCTCGCGGCGCATACGCTTTGAAGAAAACGAGAGCGTATCGCTTCCGCTTTCCTGCTGCTCGCAGCGCTTACGCTTTGCAGAAGTAAACGAAAGCGTGTCGCTTCCACTGTCCTGGCGCTTGCGGGGTATGGGGGTAGATGAGGCGGAGGGGGAAGTACTCTCGCTCCCACTGTCCTGGCGCTTGCGGGGCATGGGGGTAGATGAGGCGGAGGAGGAAGTACTCTCGCTCCCACTCGAGGCTCCCACTTGATGCGTTGAGGGGGAGGGGGGAGGGGTATCTGGCGGAGATGGGGAGGGAGATGTACTACTGTTCCCACCGTCCTGGCGCTCGCGGCGCCTGCACTCTGCAGCCGAGCGTCGTCGAGTGAGACTCGAATCGACTTCTTCACATAAACTCGTCTCGGAGCTGCTGTCGGCCATTCTGCCTGTGGTCAGGCTGACCAAGTCTTGCAAGCCTGGTGAGAAAAAAATAAATGATAACGAGATCATAATTACCAAGAAACCGTCGTAGGGTTAGTTCCGATCCTTGTTTGGATTGATTTTCGTTATTGACAGTATTTATTGATTGATTATTGGTGTTTAGCAATGCACTTGACCTATCGCCTTGTGGTATTAGTCACGTAGCGTCGGTGAATGATAGGGTGATAGTGAGGGTGATGGTAAACCTAACAGAGAAGAGGGAAAACAAAATGCCGGCAAGTAGCGTACTCCTGACGAGAAGCACCAAGGGGACCATCGCTGAACGTCCCTTCCGAAGGACAGTACAACTTGTACAAGCTTGGGATTCGTTCACTAATCCGTGCTGTCAAGAGGTTGATAGCAAGGGGAGTCAAGTTATTGCACTAACTTCTAGCCCTACAACCTCTCTTCATAACAGAAATGGACCTTAGTATGAATGGTCACCCATACAACCTTTGGTGCAGCGAAATTTTGCTTAGCTTCGGTGATCTCACGAGAACCGGTGTATCCAAAACGCCAAACCCTTCGGTAGCGTTTTCAAAAATGTTTTAAAGCTAGTAGCACCTTTGTTTATCATTATAATGATGATTGTAGGGAATCCTCATGATTGGTTCTTTCTAACAACATTGGCGACTTGGTAGAGAATACATCCTATTGGAGCAATCAGAGGGACTTCAACACGGGTTATCTTTTGATGTCCGCCCCAGTCATCTATTGGCAGGCACGAATGGTGATCAATACTAACCCAGGCATTAGACTAAATAAACTAGGTATTGAAAAAGATATGGTCCAGGTATTTGAATCAAGTGTATTTTATGTATGGATACTCACTGAGAGAAGGGTGGAAAGTTTATTTAAGGCTGTAATAGCAGCCTTGTCTGTCAGATCACAAGTCGTGATAACAGTATCGGTTCCTCAAAAAAACTGTTTTACAAACTGGGTATGAATGCTATAAAGTCCCCTAAAACTTTCCCAAGGTTTCACAAATTATGCTGTTTACTTCTTCAAGGGTTCTGTGAAGTGAACAGCATAGTTTGCAAAACGGTTTTAGTGGACTTCTTGGCATTCTTACCCAGTTTGTAAAAATCTTTTCTTGAAAACTAGAGCTAAGGCCAGGAGTTAAGACACGAGAGTTAAGAATTTAATACCATCAGTTACTGATGGTATCGCTCATTTTAGGAACATCATGAAAGTCAACAGCTTCAACGTGGGCTGCCATGCTAACTTGACAAAATTGTGTCTATTCTTAAGTGTTGGATTTTCAAACTGGAACGGAAGCAAAAACTAACTTCTCAAATGCGAGTCACATCCAATTGTCGAGTGTGCCGTAACAATTCAAGACGAAGGTCGCGCGGCGTTGGAAACACTGAGCCGCACAAGGGCTCGTAGCAGCAAAAGATGGCAAGTGAAAAGCTAGAATTCTCGTTCAATAAACACACCGCGGTGACCACTCGGAATATGCCTCCGAGTGTTTCATGTTTGGAGAATTTCAACAAACCAAACTTAATTTTGCATATTTCGCCCTTTTTTGGAAGAATACATAAAATAGTGTATGCTGGTTATCGTGAATGGTATTCCTGTACTGACTTTCTGCAAAACGCTGCAACTACTTGGGGATTGTAAACTCCCAGAATCATTCTATCTCCTCCATTTTCAGACCGAAATAGATTTTATCTGGTACAAAATTTTAGGGTAAGTGAAACATGTTATTGATTCTGACAGTTGATCATTGTTCAGCAACAGTCAAAACATAAAGATTAACATTACATTACAAACATAACACAAACATTACATAACATAAACATTACAAACCAGCAGCATGCGCTCTAGACTAGGCAGTGCCTAGTCTCATGTTTTCAAGTTATTGGTACTTTTTAATGAATTTAATTTGTCCTTTATTCCCGTGGTAAGAAATAATTTGATGGCAAAATTGATTCAGTATAGTTGCAAACTGTGCAAGTTTTAGAATACTTTGGCTCTAAGCCGCTCCCTAAAGTTCGTCGATGACATTTTAAATTTCGCGGTGCGCGTTTTTCTCGTGCATTGCGGCGCCCTATAAACTTTTGACTAGTTTGGCTCGTAGTATGAAGGCCAGTTATACGGCAAAGCACGCTAGGCGCGGAGGCGTGACGCCACACCAGAGCGCCGTCGTTCGACGTTGGAACGTTACATACATTGTAGCTTTAGCGTTTGCAATAGGCGAGAATCATTGGCCCGAAAAGTCTTTAAATAATGAAGTTTGCGACCATGGTCGAATATCAAGCTGATTTGTTACGTGTTCAGAAAATCATGGGAAACATCTGTGTTATTTACCATCTGGCACAACCCGAGGCTTCATCCCCCAAACAATTTGTCAAAATTTGAAGAAAAAAAAAACTGTTATGTATCAAAAGAACGCTTCAGATCCACGCATAAATACCAAATCATTCTCATTTACGTGTTAGCACGTGCCTTACCACAATCAGTAGCAAAATTAGCCAAATTTTATATTTTTGATAGTCAAATCTTGCAGAAAATAGACAAAAAATCGCTCAAAAATAATTACGTGCTACAAAAGTAGTTCGTGAGAACTGAATATTGGTCTCCGCACTTTGATATTTTTACTATTCGACAGCTGTATTCATTGGGTATCATAAAAAAATATAAATCACTCAAAAGGTAAACTTCATAGCAGAGTTTTTTCAAAAGAAGCCACGCGCGACGCGTGAATTACCTTTCCCGCCACATTACAACATGTCTTATATTATTATGGAGAGGCATCTATTAATAATTTAAAACACTTTTTGTCTTCACTATACACTTGTAATTAATTTCCATCCTGGACGTAGCATTCAGTTTAATAAAACGCCCCTAAAAACCAAACCCAATTCTCAGATTTACGTAATAGCATTTATTATTTCGTGAATAAAAAGCCTAAAATTGACTAAAAAATGTAGTTCCACCATACAAGAAATAAGGATGGAATGCACATTTAAGTGACGAAATGGGGAGTACTAATAGAGGTGCAATTTAACCCAAAGTTAGTCTTTTAAGTGCCAGTAGAGGCTTGAAAAAAAGGCCTCCGGCAAGGGAATCATGATTGAAAATTCTGCCTAGTCAATCTGAAAATCCACGGCACGCCCCTGCTACAAACCAAATCTCTCCCCAAACTGTACAATTCAAAGCATATTGATTCTGGTAGTGGTTTATTGCTGTACTTGTACAACAGAAGAAACCCATTCTCCGGCACTTTGGCTGATCACATCCCTGCTACTCCGCTCCTGATATGTTCCAGTCAACGAAAATAGCAAAAATATTGTACTTTGCTGAAATAAATCGTGATACCTTTTGAAAAAGTTACTTTACTTCGATTCTCCACCATAAATGACTGAGTATCAAAGTTCATAGCGCAACTGACATCGCATAAATGCATCCAGATTTGGGTAGTTTTAAGTTGGCTCTATTCGTAAGCTAAGTTGCGCCAAGTTTGACTAAATGCCGAGTTCGGTGTATTGCGTTCTAAATGCCAGGCAACCGGCAGGCAAGGATGTGTTTGTTTGTTGTAGAGTAGCCTATAAACGAGTAGATTATCAAAAGTCGTTCCCGCCAAGCACACAACATGCTAGGTAGCGCCGACGACAATTCCTGCTACATTCGCCGCGACTAGAATGTTTCGAGGAATGCGGCTTAAGCCGCGCGCATTAACAACGAACTTCCCCGAACTCGGCGTCGCATCAGACTACATTCCCAGAACTTTTAACCAAACAAAAAGCGAGTGAACGAAAGTGAATCCCAATGTGCTGAATATTGAAATAACAGTAATAGAAATGAGATGAGTTTGATTTCGTAACTTAGATGGTTAAAGACGGCGATGAAAATAATGCCTATAGCAAAACGAATGAATAAAGATGGGAAGGCGTGTCAATGGCATCCTCAACCCACAGAGTAAACAAAAAGTAAGTGAACGAAAGTGGAACCCAATATGCTGAATATTGAAATTATAGTAATAGAAATGAGATGAGATGAGTTTGATTTCGTAACTTAATGGTTAAAGACGACGATGAAAATAATGCCTATAGCAAAACGAATGAATAAAGATGGGAAAGCGCGTCAATGGCGTCCTCAACACACAGAGTTTTGTTCAAATAAACCTACAAGTAAACCTCACACGCAATCAGTCTAAAAACCTTTTGCATTTTTCCGTGCTCTCACTTTCCTGTCATATTCTGTAAATGCAAGTAAATTACATAACTCAACTTCCCTGCAAATACAGATTTCGTATCTCGTGGCCGCGAAGCAATAGTGAGCCCCAAAATAATGTTTGCGTGCATCCCCATTACTCTCTTGAAACAAGTAGGTATTGACAAACGCGGGTAAATTATCACAATTACTTACTGTTTTACAAGACTATAAGCAACACCACTTGCAAAAGCAAAACTTGAAAACTACTAACTGCACAACCACGACGTGGAATGAAATGCAGCACTAGAACGACTGGAGCCGGAAGGGAAGAGCGCAGCACGTGATGGCTACAGCTAGCTAGGGCTAGCTTGCTAGGCTAGGGTGAAATTGGACACTTCGGCGGGATATTTGATTTCAAATAATGGTTATGTAACCCGAGGTCCACGTAAGGACCTACGTCCATAGGAGAAGTGAGACCATAGTGAGAGCGAGACAAACGGTCGGTAGGACGAAATTAAACGTAATCATTAATCAATCAAAATAATTTCATGTGACAAATCACCTTTCTGGAATGATAGAAGCAATTCTGAAGCTTAAGGAACCGAACGGCACGGAAAAACTAAGTGGACCAAAGTTCGTTTTCTGGTCACTTACAAGATTTTACTTCTAAGTCAGGAATGATTCCGAATTTGTTATCTCTGCCATGAGAATACGCATCAACCTTATTATCAACTTATAACTGATAAAAGAAATTAAAGACAACATAAATATATGACATCAACACTCCATCTATAATGTCGTGGCTTAATAAGGATTACAAATTTAAAGCCAAATACATGGCTAATATTAATTTGAAGAATTTGAACTTCCACCCGCTCCAGATGTTTTCCGCCCATGACCGCTTTCGTTTTACTGCCCTAAGACCAACGCTATTAGACTTGGCCAAAAGCGCCACAAGCCAGCAAAACTCCACTTAACAAAGATGAATGAGCCAAAAAACATCGGCAAGCGGCATGAAATTTCAACGCGGCGTGACGTGTACACACACAAAGAACACAACTATATTCATTAAAGCCCAAACAAGCACAATATTCTACTTACAACCCCCTGCTCTTGCGACTAGATCCCTCACATATTAACTATTTTAACTATTACTGTTTTAGTCTCTCCAGCACAAAAGCGATAGGCGCAATAGATTTTCCAAAATGTCATGGATGGTAGTAGAGATCTTGCCATATTCAACCATATAAATAAGAAAGTAGGCCACAGATTAAATACTGAGCAAAATTGGTTTCAAAAATAACCAAGTCACTATTTATAAGCATGGCCTCCAGGAGAAGCAACAGTCAAAATAGGCCGCTTAGTTACAACTACAAATGCAAAAAGGCACGAAGCATTTCCATTTTTTTTTTGGTTTTTAAAAGCTTAGCATTTAGAATGCTATTACCACAACAAAAATGGAGCAAGTGGGATTGACTTTCAAGACATTAACTTCTCAAGACAAAAAATACAAGTAGGAAAATTCCACGCCAGTGCACTCTTGGGAGATAATTGTCAGCTCTAATGAGGGCCTTGAAATACCAGTGATGTTCTGGCGTTTTGACAGCGATGGCGCCGTTATCTTCAAGGGAATGACTCGTCGGGATGTTTTATTTACCGGTCGAGTGGCGCGGTGATTGTTCTTGGGGTATCAGTTGATGGTGAAGCCTCACGTCGATGAGCAAGGCTTTGATTAGTTCTCTAGTTTTCCTTTCTAACGCATGGGTGGGGCCTTGCTGAAGGATACTGATTGGATGATAGGTTGGGTCGTCCAGAAGAGCTACGATCTTCTCCTTGTACTCCGGTGAATTGAGTGATGGCCCCGCCCATCACACGAGACAAGCGACCGTCCGCTCCTATGGGACTAACATTGCCCCCATGGACCAATCACCGCGCCACTCCAACGGCTTTTAAAATCGAAGCAACATCCCGACGAGTCATTCCCTTGAAGATGACGGCGCCATCGCCGTCGAAACGCCGGAACATCACTGATATTTCTAGGCCCTTATTAGAGCCAACAATTATCTCCCAAGAGAAAACTGCCGTGAAATTTTGCAGCTTAACCAGCGGCTCTCAACACCTTCGTTCACACAAAAAATAGATAGTTTCTCAACAATTTGACTGATTTGCCTGATTTCAGTTGACCTAAAATAGTTATTTTATAGTGTTATTTATGCAAAATTGTAATTTAAATGATGAAATTAACCGCACACAAAATTTATTGAAACTGAACCCTTAAAAATTAAACTAAAACAAATGGGTTCTTGGCTCACATATATTGTGTGCGAGAGACTTTAACACAGTTATAGTTATTGAATTACATAAATTATAAACATACCACCAGCTAAGGCCTCCTGAACTGCCGCTGCCAAATCGCAAATTTTTTGTGGAGTCATTTTTGCAGGAATTTTCAGGAACACATCCTGCAAAACAAAAAATTGTTTGTGACGCTACAATTAGTTGTATCTCTACTCCCTAGAGTAGCATATGAAATAAAACATAACATAACGGGTAACTGTAAAGGTGGGTATAATTTGAAAAACATTAGTACCTGAATTAGTCCCATGTTGGTGAACAACTTTTTAAATGCATCTGTTTCAAATTCAATGGCTATCTTTGTGATGTCCGGTATAAGCAGAGCGTCACACTCATCCGGATCATCCAAAGAACTTCGACGTTCTTCGGCCTCAGCCTTCAGCTGGTCAACAAGCCAAACCAGAGATTCCGAGCCATCTGCAAGAGAGAGCAAGATTGATACTTAGTGTTTACATCCCATTCATTTGATAATATAGCAAGAATCGCAGTCTCATAAGTCATAATGCAAACCAAGAATAGGCCTAATTTGACATATGTACTATCGCACAAACGCATACACGCCCGCACATAATGTGTATTGGACAAGAATTGAATTGAATTGTAATAGTAATGTATACTCAAAGCATTGTATTTTGTAGTATATAAGATAATTTATCTTTATAAATTGTCCATCCACATATTACTAAACTGTAATCTAATTGGCGATTCATTAAAAAAATAAACATAAAACCCGTATTTTAAGTATCGGTGATTTAATTTTTTGGTTAATCTCCAAATGAAGAAACCATACATCCGTGCCATTGGTGAGTTTATTTCAACACTTTGAACTCAATGTGCTGCGTAGTAACTTGCAACTACCAGAACAGAGTAACAAAGTTTGCATCCTAAGGCTTTCAAAAAGCAATCACTTATCTAATCAGCAACCCTACCTTGATCCAAGAAGGTTATATTCAAGGGAGGTGGAACTGAAGGCTAGCGGTGTGACAATGAACCTGAACCAGACAAACTGCTTGTTTGGCGGTCATGTTCCCTATCATCAAACGTCTAGAGGCTTCCGGGCTCACTTCTTAGGGTTGCACGCTGGGGAATATGGCTGCCAAACAAGTTTTTCTGGTTCAGATTCTTGGCCACATCGCTAGCCTGCAGTTTCACCTCATGGGGGTCAATTCACGTACATTTTCTTAGCCCTGCCTAGCCCTGTGTTGTGCTATAGGGGGTGGCTCCATGGGGCTGTCAGAGTTACGCCTACGACAATTCACGCAGCAGATATCTAAATCAGTCATTTCTTTACTAATAACGAATGCTACAGTAATTCATTCGATTGCTAAATACACTTACAGAAACATTTTAGTCAATTCAAACGACATTAAGAAGAAGTGAAACAAATTAAAGCAGAAAATAATGAAATAAAGATTTTGAACTCGCTAATCCTTGCCAACCCTGCTTCGAGCTAGGGCTAAGCATGATCATGTGGTCAGTTTAATACGGCTGTCTCGTATCGACTTTCAGTTAGTTTTATATTATGGTTCATGTGTTGTTACATTTTAACAGATTTATAATTATTTGTTCATGTTATCATATTTTGTGAGTTGTCCCAGGCCTAACTTGCACAGCCCTATGGGGCCACCCCTATAGCACAACACAGGGCTACGCTGGGCTAAGAAAATGTACGTGAATTGGCCCCCTGGGGCGAATAACCATGCAATATCAAGGTAAACCACAACCAAGATAGCCTGTCACAAGGATCAAACCCAGAACCTCTCCATTGAAAGACAGGCACACTCTCACTGCCAAGAGAGCATTCTCGACAAATTATGTCAACGGAAATATTCGTTCCCCGTGATCTATCGAATGGGAAGCGGATATTTCCGTTGAAAGTATTTACCAATAGCCCCCCCCCCCCCTCCCCCCACCCCAGCTACAGTACCGATCGAAGTGTACGTAGAAAATACAAGGCCATTTGCAAGTGAGGGTACCAGGAAAAAACAAACATTTGTAGTGACAGTAAAAACTTTTGATTCCTAGCTAAGCAAAGAACGGAAGCAGTACGTGAAACAATTTCAATTGAAGAAGAGCACATTTAAAACTTGTAGTAACATCAGCAGAAGAGAACAAGAGCTAGGGTGATAAAGAGAGCGGGAGGAATGTTACGAGAAACATACATAAAATGAATCTCCTGATAAGATGGCAATTAGAATTTTAAAACGTACAATCATCAGTCGGTAGCTATCTACAGCTAGATATAAACTGTCCTGATCTACAATCTACAAATATGGATAAGTTACTCTCATCGAGCACTTCATAAAGGAATCCAGATGCTAAAAGTAAAGTCATTCAAATCTAAGATGGGAATGTTTGGATGGTAATATGGTACCATTCTCTCTCCTTTATTTTTGCAAAATTTGCAGGCACTTTCAACTGGAAGCAGTCCCCAATAAATTCATGAATGGTGCTTACCCTTTTCCTTGCACAATTTGGAGCACCTCTTAACTTCAGAGAGCTGCTTGGGCCAAGATAAAACACACTGCACAGCTTGCCCATTAGCACTGTCGTCGTCGTCGTCGTCATCACTCGAGCTAGGTTCATCTTCAACAAATTCTAGAATACCAAACGAAAGCAAACTTTGGTTTTGCGCAGTGCAAAAGGTTGCGAGAAAAGATGACGTTAGTCCACTTACCAGCTGATTTGTAACGAGCATTAGCCTTACTATTGTCCTTCTTCTTTGCCACCTGGTTCTTACTAGTGATGAGTCCGAGCTCAAGCAATTTACCAATCACTTGCTTCCTGTTACGTTTCAATCTCAGCGATGCCAATATCATAGCAACCGGATCTGAAACCAAACGTGAAAAAAATTTCCATGATTGGATCGATCCTGCCCAACTAACCGCAATGCCTTTCTTGGACAGATGAGAAACGCATGTCTAAATTACCAGCATGTTCCTTGAACTGTTGATAAAACTCTGCGAGATCCTTCTCTTCCTCTTCATCCCACTCTTCTGGTGCAATTGTCTGCCTCGATCCAGCTACTGCTACGTATCCAAACTCTCGTAGTTTCTTCATCAAGCTCACCTTGGAACGGTCTTGGCGGACCAGGTTCTTCATAACCCAGCTGGGAAGGTCTACACAGGAATGAAACAGAATTGTTGGTTTTTGTGTTTTCACCGTGTCTGCCCTATTGGAATACGATTGCGGCTCTAAGCATTGCCGTTTCTCGAGACGTTTCAACTTCAATGGTGCCGTCATCTTCAAGCAATGATCAGAATGCTGCTCGACCAGCTATCTTTATAGCTGGGAGCTCCATATTCCAAAAGAACAGACACGATGGAAACACAACAACTATCTGCCTACAGCTCTGAAAACCTATGCTATTCCAAGAACAAAATTGATACAAAACATTGCAAGGTGGTATGATTGCTTCGGTAGAAAAACCCACCAAGTTTAAGGTTCCTTAAATCAAGGTTCGTTTATTTACTCCAGTCAAAACGTGTGAAGCAGATTCATCACATTTATAGGAGTATCTGTAGAATTTGAATGGCTTTCCATCAAAGTTTCTGCCAATTTATTATATTGGTTGTTTTTCTTTATTGAAGGCAAAAAAGGGAACCAAGTTTCAATTTGACGGTGTTCTATTCAGTATTCAGTAGGCATCTATTTCACGGTCCAAATTTGTTAGGTACAAATTTTATTACAGGTAGATGTATGTACGCTGGTAGAATAAACACAATCTCCAAGACTAACTAGTAGATCTATCGGATCCTGTCATGAAAGCTTATCTGAATGTAGGAGAATTGAGCTGGCTTGAGTAAGTTTTTGCAAATCTAGGAATTCTAAAGAAACGTATTCCTTCTCACATATTGTATCCAAACAGAGGAGAGTAGCCCTTGAACCACAGGCGTGATACTAACGTAACCTACACGAGTAATGTAAATGGGCTGTTGACTCACTACTGCTATATTCTTACTTCTTAGTAGCAATACCACTGGTCCAGTGGTTAACAAGCAACCTGGAAAAGTTCAGAACTGGTCTTTCCGCTTTTCAAAATAACCGGTCCCCATTTTTTGCCTCAATTTTAGAGTCAAAAAAATTTTCTTTTCATTTTTCAACCACAAATTTTCGTTTTTTTTTAGATTGAGAACACGGGACAATCTCATTTCTTTCAATTTATGAAATTCGTACATTTTTTTGCCGCTTTTTGGCAAATACCTACAAGAAAATTCAATTTTGAAACTTGCAACCTTAAACTTTCGTGGTTTGAAGGCTGGTCTCCTGTTTTGTGTATATGAGCTCGCTGTCAGCCCTCCGCAATTTTCCAATCTCCCCTAGATTTCCCATCCATCCACACGTGCTAAAATAGACACAAAAGTACATAGTTACGTAGGTACCATGCAAAGAGGGTACGTACCACCACCAGGACAATTGTTGGCCACGAATTCTTCCCGAAGTCGATGTAACTCATCCTCCTCTTCTTCTGCCCAAGCCTTCTTGTGCTTGGACCCAGCCCTGAAAGAAATACCACTCTGTCAATCTTACCCGTCTTCTTCGAAAAATGTATACATCTAAAATAATAAGCTAGGTACAAGTCACATCCAGTATAGTAAAAGATTGATAATGACATTCTTACTTTGTAATATCTTCTCCATTTTGAAGCAGGTATGAGATGCGATTATTTTTCCAAAACAACATCTCCCGAAATATGGTGGAATTTTTCTCTGCAACTTCTTTCAATTGCTGCATGATGTAGCGCACGAAGTGGGTCAATTCCTGCCAATGTTCAAGCGTCAAACTATCAGCTAGTCAACCCCTAAATAGTAAGCCGCTATGTTAACTGTGTAAATATATGGAGAAAAGTTTTTAACAACATGTGGATTCAATTATTTTGTCTTTTAGCTTTTACCATGCTAATAAATATTTAATTTCAGAAGTAAGTAGGTTGATAGGATTACAAATTCGAAGCCATTTACACGGTCATTTTAACGTGAAGAATATTAACATCACTTCAAAAATGCCTGCCTGCTAGAGGAATTGAACCCCGAACCTACGGTTTGCATGACCTTTGCTCTTTTGAAGCGATAGAAATATTCTTCAAGTAATTAGGTGGTTCCAAAATAAATTCACTGGGCAGGGGGAGCAGGCTATACCCTACCTAAAATGTTGTAAAAACTGCAGGTAATTTTTATGGTTCCATTAACCTCTAGGTATTTGGTGTAAATAGAGTGCAACATAAACAAGAAGTACTTGCTGTACATTGAATGAATTACTATGAATTCTCCGGGATTCTAAAAATTTTGAATATTTGACATTTATCATACTATAAATTGCACAGTACCTGACAAGGATTACAAATCTAAAGCTATTTACATGCCCAAAGATTATAAATATTACATTAAGTTTATTCACGTCAGAAATGTCATACCATGATTAGCTCAAATGGTAGAGCAACCGTCATGAAAACCAGAGATCCGGGGTTCAATTCCTTGAGCAGGCAGGCATTTTTGAAGGAATCTTGATATTATGCACAGTTGGTACCTATATATTAGTTATCATAGCTGGACGTTTGTTGGTCTTACCTTATGCTGACGTTCTTCAGAGTGCAAGATCTGTTGAAAAGTCATGAACAGTGACAGTTGGAACAGCATGACTGGCTCCTTGAGCGTGAACGCTATGCGGTGGAGCAGCTTGCAAACGCAGTGGTTCGTGAAATTGCTGTTGGTCTTGAACCGCTTCAAAAGCAGCCCGCAATTTCGGATCACGTTTTCGTGGGCAAACCGGTAAACGAAATCCTTGAACTCGAAAGATGTTTCAGTAGAAACCATCTCGGGGCCTTCCTCTTCGCTTTCAGAATCAGCCTCTGCCAGTGGAGGAGTGGGTGGTGCTAGAAGGAAATTGAATCCAAACTTGAATTCAATATTCTTTACAGGCAGGTATCCGGACCAGCTATGTGCAAACTTTTTCAAAGGGGATCAAATATGGAGCTTAAAATCCTTTGTGGGCCAACATTTTTGAAGAAATGTAATCTGGGACCTTTAACTAAAGCCTGTTTGACACGGTTTTATGTTTCGTTAAATCACTTGACCAAATTATTTGACTCAATCATTTGATGGAAACCAGTATTTCAGGCGTTACAAGTGGTGTCCAAAGCAAGGTTCAGGCAAGCAGACGTAGTTCACATACTGAATGCTGATTGGTTTAGTTTCATCAAACCCATCAAATAGTTTGATGGAAATAGAGCCGGACCTGCTTGAAAAACTTTTTGACACAATCTTTTGATGCAATCATTTTCATAAAAGTTGTGCTTTTACACGATCCAACTAGGGTTGATCAAATGATTGTGTAAAATAATTTTGCAAAACATTTGACCGAGTAAAGCAGGCTCAATATCCCCCTTTTGTAATACGGTGCAACCAGCCAATTACCGTGCTACTTTACACCCGTGTAGCACCAGCCTTCAGCCCCGATCAAATATGCACGTTCACACTCATTTTGTAACAGCAATCGGGATTGGCTGCTGACTTACATGCCATTTAGCAGGACAATGGATAAGTTACCTTCCAGTTAATTTCAACCATGAAAGAGCAATAATGTATTGAAGCCAAATTGTTCAAACTGTTAAACACATTTATACACTTCAACATTAAACACTACTTGAACATCAACTAGGGTCGGACCGTGGCATTACCATACAAGAGGATTATACTATTTTTGTCACATAAAAAGTAGCAACAATAAATTTTTAATGAAGCATGGACTAAAGAAATTCCACTAGTTATAAAAAGTAGCTTTCCCAAGACTGGTTGTCGATAGAAGTCATCATAATTATAATATTTAAGAATAAATGCATGGAACACCTTTTGTTCACACTGCTACATTCTGAAATGTACCGTCCCACACATCTGTTTGAATGCACAACAGCAGCGCTAACTGAATAAGGTTCAAACTTTGCCCCTCGCTATTCAGACCGATACTCGCAAAACCGCTCTTGACGTTTGCAAGCTCATCAGTCCTTTTTTCAGATTGCGTTTCCAACAAGGTTTCCGTTAACGTCCTGAGTGTTAGTATTACCATCAGCTTGTATGTTGGCTGTAAATATTTCATGCATCGCTTCAATTTCTTCGTCCGCCGTCATATTTGAGCTACCGAAGATGTCGTTCTCTGGCCACACCTCTCGTGAGGCGCGCAAAATGCCCACCGATTCTTCTAGCTTCCTTTTCCGCATCAATGTCTGCACTTTACACATTGCATCGGCTCTGCAATGAAAACGCACGTCACAGTCGACCGATTGTTTTTGTGGTGTTAAACGACGTGCTCCACACTCTATTCGGCGTCGGTGAATAACGCCGGTCATTTTTAGGGTTTGGACGTTTAGGACACATCCTTTTGTCCTTGAGGTTTTTTACATGCCTAGATATGAGGTATAAATTTGTGTTTCAAGTGTTCCAGAGTTCATAAAAAGGTGTTACACTTTCTGTGTGTTGGGTCACTTTTCAGTGATTTTTAGGTCGTTTTGTTCTATTTAGAACAATTTCGTTATTATATTTTTGAAGTGATACTAATATTCTTCACGTTAAAACTAGCCGTGTAAATGGCTTGAAATTTTTAATCCTTGTAATTTTTTTACAATTTTTTTAAAGAAGAAATTTGGGGTTTCTTTTTAAATTTTAAATTAAGTGAAATTAACTGTACTGCGCTTTAATTTCCGCGACAGGTCCTTTTTTCTGATTTAGAATTCCTTTTTTTGTACTAATTATGTATTATTTGCCTGCCTTTTTAGCAGTTTTATAGGTCGTAAAAATCCAAGCCCTAGTGATGATGACGTTGATGATGAGGGTGATGAACCTCACAGGGAAGAGGGGAAACCTAGTGCTGGCCCACAGCTTACTCTTGTTGAGAAGCACAATGGGGACCGCTGCTTAACTTTCGTCACGTGACTAGGCCACTTTTTCAGCTCAAAAATGGCATTTTTAATTAACTATCAACAAAACTACCTCGATTGATATCCCATTTTATCCCCATGTCAATTCTACGCATGATGATACTTCCAAAAGTGGAAAAACCCAGTTTAGTTTTGAGAATAATTCAGTTTGAACAACTTTTTTTTAACGTGAGGTCTTATGGGAGCGCCTGAAATGTTCAGATTAAAACTTACATTTTTCTGTTATTATTGAGGCAATTCTACATTTTCAAACAATAGACAATTTAAGCGTAATCGTAATATTAGCTTAAAAACAAAACCGTTTTGAGTAACATCCTCATCCAATCCTCTCCTCTACAATTTCAGAAAAAATTCTCCTAAATTTTCATTACTCACAATGGCAGCTAATGAGAATATTTAGAGAAGCCATTTTCTTGAATATATTCTTAAGAAATGCACGGTTAGAGGCTGTCTTGGGCAGGTGGATGAAATACAGTTTGAGCCATCATTGCCAGGAGTTACAGCACATTTTCATTCCCTTTGCATTTGGTTGGAAATACTTGAAAAGAGATACCCCAAGCATGAAAATGCAATAAAAAAAATACGATGAAAAGAACCCATGAAAATGAACACTTACTTTTGATCGTCAATATCCCTGTCCAACGTAGCATCAAAAGGGCAGTATTCTCCTGGTACAACCTCGTAATTGGCGATGATCGAAGACAGCTCAGGACCAATTTCTGCCCACAGCTGTTCTTTGGGTATTGGTGGCGACGCTACAGGCTTTTTCTGAACAGGAAAAAGTGTAAATCTTAAAATACAAAACAAAACTACATAACTCTTACAACTAATCATTTTTGAGAAATGGCTTCACTACTGAGAGTTTGCTTTAAGTGGAATCTCTTTTTGTGGACTGCAATTGAATCAAATTTTAGTGGTTGCCACGCGCTGCACTGCGCGGCACAGCACGGCTTGGCGGGCTGGTTTGCCCAAAATGCTAATCCAAGAAATTAGAGGATTTCCATTTAAGGGTTCAGATCACCTTTTTAAGGGGAATCTAGTGACAATTGGAAAAACCAACCCGATTTGTAGTTTTTTTTAATAACTGCAGTCAAACTAGAAGTGGCAGACACCAAACTTGGTTCATTTCATAGAGAATTCAATTGACTTTCTGACAAAATTTATTTGAAGTTTTTATTCTTGTCGCTTTTGATTACAAGCAGGTTTCAAATAAACCTGCCTTTAATAAACAATGAAAGTAAACTTCCCAACAAATTTTGTCAGAAGGCCCATTGAATTCTCCATGAAATGAACCACGTTTGGTGTCTCTGCCACTTACAGTTTGACTGCAGCAAATAAAATAAACTGAAGAGTAGGTGGGTTTTTCCAGTTGCCACTAGGTTCACTGAGTTAACTCTTCAGAGATTTGACCCAGGCAGCATTCAAACACTCTACTTTGGCAGTTATTAAGCTTAAAAATGGTAATGTCACTAGGTACTTACTTTTTTGTTGGTTCTTTTTTTCTTGCAGACAGTTTCGACAAGCAACAGCGATCGAGTTGTACAAAAGCTTTCGAGAAGTTTGAGAAAGACATGTACTGTCTCTATGAGATCTTTCAGACAACGATCCGAGAATTTGATTTGATTGTAGTCGACGAGAAGAGAAAGGAGTATTTCTCGGTACTCGGCAAGATAGAATATGTTGCTTTTGAAGATTTTAGAAGAGCTCCTAACAGATGGATTGGGATCCTTGTCCATGAAGCAAAGTGTCAGCAGCAATTCCTTAACAAAAAACATTATTTAAGAAATATTTTAAAGTAGCAAATGCGTGGAACTATTTGGTATCAAAGATTGTTCCTGGTGATTATCATTAAGGTTGCTTCAGAATTTAACATACCCCATAGGCCCGAACAGCAACGTGTAGTCTCGTGGACCACAGCTTGACTCGTTCCTTATCAGTCGTCATCGATTCACGATAACTTCCAACTTGCATTGTAATGAAGTGAAACATGGCGACGTTCATCGTCTCGCTCACGAGTTCCACTCTGAATCCATAATGCCGATTGAATTCCATGAAAAACTTTACGCCCCAAAGGAAGTATGTTTCATCGTTAGCTTGCGCAGACTGACGATCTAGCATACTTTTAACAGTGCTCATCAAGTGGTTGTATGCACCTGTCAAAAACTCTACGCAGAATTCTTTCAACATCAGCCGGACCGTAAATGCAGAACGGCGCTCGCAAGATTCTTCTATCATCGGTAGCTTCATCTTGGGAATTTTGCGTAATTTCTTATCGAGATCGGAATCAATCGAATCGCATTGCAAGCTTTTGAGAGGTCTGTGTAAGATTAAATCTTCATCGCTGATCGATTTCATGCCGCGCACCGTAAAAGTACCTCCAAATCTTGAATGCCTGTAACAAAGGTGTAACAGCAATTAGAACTTGGAGGGCCAAAACTTGCACTTAACCCACGCTTCAAAATTTGACTATTACATTAAAAAAATACTAAGGCACCTACCTAGAACCAGCAGCATTTTTCAGTTTCTGAAGCTTTAATTTTTGCTCTGCTAAACTGACAGCAGCAAGAGCCTTTTCATCTCTTTCTTTCTCTTGTTCACTACGATTAAAATGAGCAGAAGCTAGCACTTCCGGGTTTTGCTCGCGAAACATCAGGGACATAATCTGCAAAAAAGTAACAAGAACTATATTTCCTTTTTTCATTGAGAATAGGATCCAAAAGGTCAAAAGAATAATAGTCGAAATGAAATGCTAGTATAAAATCAGGCTAACAGCAAAAAAGGTAGGAAGACCAAGGCTGTGTCTGAATTCGCTTTTATGGTTGCTAATTCTTGGTCTAGTTCTGGTTTTGATGTCACCTCTTGCCGATCATATAGTAACCAACATACGAATTGTCAATCTCAGTCAGATTTAGCACTCAGAAATAGAGAGAAGATCTTAGAATGAAAAGTGTATTGTAGATTTGATTGCTAATTTCTAGAGCCTGGCACCCTGGCAGCTAAAGCAAATGTACAAAGAGGTGAGACAGTTTAGATGCTATAAACAAAAACTAAGATCATGACCTAGTCTCAGACCAAGAACTAGAGACAGACTTAAAAAAAAACGAATTCTGACACAGCCCAGATGTAAAAAATCCCAAGCTGAGTTACACACTACTTGTCTTAGTTGTAATTGGTAAAAATTTACAGTTGATATTTGAGGACATATTAATAGGTACTGAACTAAAAGGTAAGCTTTAAGAACTACGAACTAAGAACGTTATATAAAACTAATTAATCGGATAAGTAGTAGACCAAATACACCTATTCCAGCCAAGGCGGTCGTGGATGCAGGCGGTCGTCTTTTCGCGTACCAGTCACAATGCAACGAGCTGGACCGACTAGCTGCTAAATGCTATCAACGCTGCTCTGTTTTTTGTTACAAGTATTTATTTACAGGAAGCGTGGCCGTTGGAGCTACTTCAACAGTCTACTAGAGTATTTCTTGGTTGTATCCAAGTCTGGGGAAATATAAACCACTCTCTTTGGGAACTCCTGAACAAACCCTTTCCAATGAATACTTTTAAATGCCAAACTATACATGAAGATAGCATCATTGCAATCCTAGTCAATTTTTTGGTAAGTGCAAGCAGTTTGTTTTTAATTCACTCTGAAACTGGGCAAAAAATTTGCTTCATAGTTCAAAATAATAATCATTGGATGAACAGAGCGAAGGAGTAAAGACTCCTGTACATGACTACTCGCAAAAAAGGCCTGTTGTTATTTTTTTCTCTGTGTTTGTTTGCATTTTGCAGACCAAAAACGCGAACCGATTCCACGAAACTTTCATGTAACCTTTAAAATCTCTCTGAACTTTGAAGAAGAAATTTTTTCTCTCTGAAGACCTGCTAACTTTTTGAGCACGATGAATGGACCACTAGCGTTCCAGAGGCGATCAACATTGGGGGATTTTTAACGCCATAAGAAATGCATTGTCCCACAACGTTGATTGCCTCTGGAATTCCTTTTTCACTAGTTGCCCATTGAATATTTTCCTTCAAATTTGCATTTCTGTAACTTTTTGCTAATATTATCGGCGTTTTTCACTATTTGTTTGCTGTCTGTATGCCAAACGGCATTGCCAATTTCAATTAAACTTGCATGATATGTTAGCAAGGTTTCAACTAAGACTTTGAGCGCAATCTCTTTAGTGATTTTCTTGTCAATTGCGTTTTGTGGTATTTTCAGATTTAATGGAAATACGTCACACTCTCCATGCCAAAGTTTTACATTGTATTTGGTGAAACTTTTCAAGGACGTTCAATAAGATTCAACAAGCAAAGTATTAAATTTTGAGTATGATCTGTAATATCAGTTTTTAGGTTCACTTTTTTCTGTTTTTTTCATCATAATATCTCGTTCATCTCTCAGTGATTGGAATGATATTCCAAAGAATAGCCTTGCAGTTTTATAGCAGAAGGTGGATAAGGAATTCACAAAATTTCAATTTGGTTGTAAATTATTGGCGATTTCTAAGTAGAGTTGATATGGTAGCCACAGAGGTCCACTACCCAAAAAGTTAGGGGCTGCGCAGTCACAACAAGCTTTGTTGGAGTAGGTGTATTGATGTGGTAAACTTACCACATGTTTTTTAGCTAAACAACCATAAACTATTCAATTGAATCAATCATTCAAAGCTCTCTTCCTTAAATTTCAACTGTTCCCAGCTGTTTAGCACATGTGCAACAATTATCATAATCTTAAGATTGTAATTGCTTATGTACATACCTCAAGAACATGCATGTAGTATGCATGCTCAGCCTTGTTGGAAGCTAGATATAAAATAATCAGTTTCATTCCAGAAGTGTGAAGACTCCACAGAAGCTTATCGTGCACATTTGCATCGTTATCGGGGCGTTTCTCCTCATTAGGGTCAGCCGGCACGTGCAAAATGTTACGCACCAGAATTAAGCAACGCTCAACCAAAACACTCTGATCTTCATCTCGTTCGCTAACTTCCTACAATTATATCAACATACATAGTAGGTATACTTCATATTCTAGGAAAAAAAGTGGATGGTATAATCATTTAAGACTAAATCAGAATGAAGACTGCTTACAATTTGAAGAATATCATTCATTTTTTCACGTATTACATCCCACACTTGAAAGCGGTCTTCAGCAAAGGCCTGCTTGTACTCTTGTAAGTGTCCTATAATCTGCAGGAAATGATTGCGTTCTATTTTGTCCTTTGGAAGTTTTTCTTTGAACAACATCAATGCAGGATTGGTTAAATTAACCATCAACCTGCAGATAAAATAAACATAATAAACCGCACACATTCACACACGAATAGCAACCTAGGTATCATAAAACTGGCCAATTCAGAATAAAACCTTCGAGCCATAGTCGTAATATTTCCTACCGAAGAGTTATATCGAAAAACTCAGGCTGATTGGCAGTTTCGTGCATTAGAGGCAACAGATCTGATCGAAGTATTTGGCTACTGCCAAGCATTCGCCGTATCTCAAATGTCTCATCGTCTCGCCGCAAAAAGCGCATAAGATCCTTAGCAGTCTCTGTAAATGTTTTAAATTAATTACGAACACATAAATTAGTTTAAGAAATAGGGCAACCGGATCGGCAGCACAAGTGACACAAGCCATGCTATAGACGTACTGCAGCCAAGAAAAGAATACAAGATATAGGCTACTAAAAAAGGTCACTTGGGCTGTAATCGCTTGGCCTGTCTGGGTCCAAAGCCAACTTGTATCAAATACCTACATTTTTATCAAATTGGCTTGGGCTATTAACCCAGACAGGAGGGCAATCACAATCTCAGCAGCTTTACTTAGTGGGTACAACTAGAATTCAAAAAAACTCTTAGTAAATGGGTTTAACTGCTGAGAACTTCTAACAAACAAACTGCCAACATTTTGCTAACTAAAGTGAAAGCTTCTTCGGGGCAAGTCCGGCAAATTTTACGTGAACAAGAACTTTTATACTACCAAAACAAAAAAACAAAATTTCTAGCAATTTGAAATTGGGTGTTTAATTTGTACGGGGTAAATTTCAATTCATATTGAGTTGATTATATAGGTAAAACAAAAACAAACAAAACAAAACAAAACAAAAAAAAAATCTAGCAATTTGCTAAAAAAAAAATTTTTCCTTTTTGGTCTCTAAGTTTTCGATCACGTAAAATCTGCCGGATTTGCCCCGAAGAAGCTTTCGGTATAGTTAGCGAAACGTTGGCAGTTTGTTTGTTAGAAGTTCTCAGCAAGTTAAACCTATTTACTAACAGTTTTTTTGAAAACTAGTGCTGAGATTAGGCAGAAGACATGATTATTTGGAAGTTAATACCTAGTATTCTTTTCTTGGCTGGAATAGGGATAGGGAACTTCAGTTAGAGCAAGAAGGAAGATTCTGACCTGCTATAAGATCCAAGGGACCGTCTGTACTTTTTATATGGGAAAAAAACAAATGATTTTGCTCCAAATTAGAGTGAGAAAACCCAAGCTGAGATTCCTTATTAAAAACATATTTTAAAGGACACACAATAGCACACAACACATAGCACACAATAGTTTTAAATATCCCAGAAATTTTCTTGGTCTAATCGGTCTAATTTCAACAATTGGCCTCACAATGGTAGCAATAGAGCAATGATAACACAGAGTAGTTAAAGCTGAGTTCCTAAGCTGAGATTCGTTAATTTGTGTCTCCTGTCTGGGCAAGGCTTATTCAAAATTTCCTAGTTCAGAATTCCTTGGTGGTCCAACACATTTTGAAAATCATGGAAGGGTATTGGCACAGAAAAACCTAGCCTAGCTATGGTATCGGCACAGAGTAGGGAATGGTAATGGTAATTTGTACGGGGCAAATTTCAATTCAGATTGATTTGGTTACATAGGTAAATTCAGTCTTGATTTTCTTTAAAATGTAAGACAATGTGAACCATTTCACAGGCTGGTCTTGGTTTGCAGATCACCAGTTTCATAAGCCTAGGTAGGTGTTTTAAGTTTTAATTTAACTAGTTTTTTAGGAATCATACTAGTTTACCGGAAGGTGGAAGAGTTGTTTTCTTGGTGTTGTTGGTGTATGGAGTAGGAACATAAATGGTAGTTACATACCTAGGCATTGATCATCCAGGAAGTATTTACTACCATTGTAGTGACCTAAGGCACTACACGCAGCCAAAAGATCCGCGGCAAGTAACGTAGACATTGCGAATTATTAATTACACCAGCTAATTGGCTGAAACGGTAAGTTCAATCTCCGTGTGCAGCAATACGATTCGAACCATCCGACAGACGACACACATAACCCATACACCATGCGCCGAAACAAGTTACAAAAGGTTACAACTACACACTTTAGGCGGGCTTATGACATTTGTCTACCAACCCTATAAAAAAAACGTATTTTTACAATTTCACTGTACCATAAGACACGATGTAGACGCGTCGTTCAAGTACATTATGGATGCACAATTACACGTTTGATTATTCCTTATCTTAATGTTATCTCAACAGAAGCACACAATAAAATTGTCAGAGAAACTTTAAATATAACACATATGTGACACTTGACGCAAGTGGATTGGCTGTTCCGAAAGAGAACCCGCACTATTTGAAATCGCACCATGCTAGGTAAGCCCAAAGATTGTAGTATGTATTATTAACCCTTCGGGTTACCCTCGGTTATGATAGGGCACTCACCCACCATTGCTACAACTCAAAAATCAACATACCATTCATTTCTACGGTTAAGGCCCAATATTTCCCATCAGTACATAATCCTTCGTGCATATTTTATGTAAGCTCGTCGATTTATTTGCCACGTAAAATCATAAAAGATTAATGAAACTAACACAGGTGACTAAAAGATGTTGGTATCCTTGCGACTCATTAATATTTTTCCATTCCCCAATCAACTAATTTGTGCCATATTTTTGAGAGGCAAACCACGAGCTAGGTATTACAAATCCAATGGCCAATCTAAGCAGTGAATTCACTCATTGTAATTTTCTTTATTCTCTTTGCTGACGGCAGTCAGTTATGCTTATCATGATAATAACTAGGGCCTCGCCGTAACACTCTATTTAACGCAATAGGATGAGCTAAGTATTTTCTTAACTTCAAGAGACAAACACCCATTAAAGAAATTATCTACAGATTAATTATTGCCCCTGTACACGGCAAGTGTCCTTTTTTGACAGTTGCGTCATTATTATAACCATCATAGTTGAATGTCACTGTTGATTCAACACAAAAGTATTCTAAAACAAGGAAAAGAAGGACAGAATAATTATTGAGTAACACTTGTTTAAGGCTTAAAAATTTATATAGCTACCAAAACGAAAATAACCACTGAATTTGACAGTTCGTAACTAGGATATCAGCAAGAAAAACAAAAGACTACATACCTTTCAAATTCTACAGATTTCAAACAATGGACCTATTCCAGCCAAGAAATGAATACTTGATGTACCTACTGAGAAAAGCCACTTGGGTTGTGATTGCCCTATCCTGCCTGGGTTGAATGCCAAAGCCAACTTGTATCAAATACCCAAATTTGATACAAATTGGCTTTGGCATTTAATCCAGACAGGATAGGGCAATCACAACCCAAGGGGCTTTTCTTAGTAGGTACATCTAGTATTCATTTCCTGGCTGGAATTGGTCTATTCATCATGCTACAAGGCAATTTTATATAAATGAACATTATTAAATGACAATTAAAATCTAAAAACATCTGGCATTAATTATTTGAAGCTTATTCTTCAAGATCCATCAAAGTCCGTCCAGAAATGTGACGAGTAGAGTGAAAAATGGATCAATGCGAACTGAAAAATTCAATTTACAAGAGCATGTATTTAATCAATAGCTTAGCAAATGCTTAAATTGACACCAGTCCTAGATTTCCATCGTTCACAGATAGCCTGAAAGTTTCATTGAACCAACCTATAACAGCCGTTTGGGCTCCACACAGTAAACAAAGAGGGAAACCAGATGGTTCGAATAACAACAATTTACAAAAATGCCATTTCCGAGATTTTTTTTTTAAATCCATTTCGCTGAAAATAGAAGAGAGTCTAAGCTGAGAGATTTCGAAGTAAATCTAGAAATTTCATCAAATTTGGACAAGCCGTTTGGGTAGTAGAGCGCAAACAAGCACCCACAAAAAAAAACATTTTCTTCTACAGTAGTCGAATTGAAGTCTTTCCTTCCCTCACTACCCTCATCCAAAAAATGTGCTACACAAATTTGTTTATGGTAATAATATGTATTACATCAGTTTTATAGTAGTATGTTTAGTATACTTTTATATTACATTATATTGACTTGACTTCTCCCATAAAACACGATGTATTTTTGACAAAATTCAGTAACAAAATATAAAGGTATCTAAATATAATCTTACTTCACGCCGATCTGTTGAATCAGGAGACGAGGCGCTAAAATTATAGGAAAAAAGTGGCTCAAAGAAGCTGGCCGAGCTGCGTACTTTGCAAATCTGTTTCGAAACCGACATCTTGAACAATGATCGAAGCTACAACTTCTTATGGTTGACTGTTGAGCATAGTTTCCAATGTATTGTAGATGAATTCCACGCTTGTTAATATATGGTCCAACTAACAATTATTGCTGTTCAAAGTCTCTCCAAGAAATAGCTACAACCTTATTACTTTTTTGAGACTCATCTCCTGACTAATTTCTAGTTTTTTTAAAAGCTACAACCTTGGCTTGAAGACGAAAGTCTAGAGCAGAAATCGACTTATGCATTCACTTTACACTGGGTCCAAGATTGAAAATCAACCATTTTTTGCTTTCATTCTAGCCATATTGGCATTAATGACCGACCAAAGAATATTTTTCAAAAGAAAAGTTTCATGAAATTTATGTTTACCTTCATGTGAATGGGGAGGGGATTTTTGGTGTATAACTTTACAAATGCATTGATGCTCCTCTCTTTATTTAATCCAAGCATTTTGCAATTTTGCCATCTTCTGTGTTCTGTTTTTCAAGCGGAAAGAAACCAATTTCATAAACAAAAAAAGGGGGCTGCATTCCAAACGGACCAGAGCTTCACTCTCAAAAAACACCAGCACCAGAGATGAAATCCTTCCCAGACAGTAAAACTTTGAACACTTCAATCAGAAAATTATATAATTAATTACTATGTATCTTGTATCATCTAATAGGTATGTACCTCCGTATGCATGCGCCTATATCATGTACAAAACAGGTTCATGTCTCGCGACGTTTCCACTGCAACGGCGCAGTCATCCGAAGATGACAATCATTATGCCCAATGTTATCAGACACGGCCCTGTTTATGGCCACAAGCCTCTTCAAGCAGAGCAAACACCGTGAAAACATAACGACCTACTGCTCCGAAAACTTGCGCTATTCCTAATTGTCAGTTATGTGAGTTGTAAACTTGCACATTCAGAATTCTGTATATTGCATGTAAATTGTATATATTTAACATTTTCCATGATTGTATGTCAATTCGAGGGAATTAAGTTTTGACAATTATATTTTATTAAAATTCTTCCTCTCTCAAACTGGACCAATAATTCAACTGATGCAGGAACGTAGTGTATCTTGTGAGAGAGCATACTCCGTTACACCCACAAAATAGGCTCTCTAGCCATACCTTCCTGTGTTAACTGCCACCATCGCCCCTGGCGGAAAAGTAT
>QKMV01000031.1:0-41314 GCA_003287335.1 Lednia tumana
GGTAAGCAAAAGATCCGGGGTTCGAGTCCTCGAGTAAGCAGGTATTTTTGAAGTGATTTTAATATTCTTAAAATTATATCTAGCCGTATATTTGGCTTTAAAAGTTTAATCATTGTCATGCATTTCATTACTCGGTGTTTTAATGAAATGATTATAACTCCGAATCTGACTAAGTTGACAGAAAACCACGTCGTTTTAATCACTCGATTTCTATTTCAGGAAGTAGCCCCAAGGAGCCAAAGAAGGATAGCCTATCGCCGACAGGAACTGGTCCACTGAATGGTGAGTTTTTTTGTTCAATAGCACACAATTGTGACGAACGTATTACCATTTAAAAATCATTACACCTCCTCGTATACATCGTGCGATCTGGCCCCACGTCAATTGGATTTCTTTGATATATCAACACTTTCGCTTACGAGCAGCAACACTGCCTGACAAAAGGCAGACACCACACTTATCATTTATCTCCATGCAGCTAAATAACACTTTCCTCAATCTTAATAGCATTGCTTTTCTTCGCACTCAATCGAAAGGGAAGTTTATTATGTATGGTGGGAAAGTGTTCGGTTATGATTTTTTATCAAACAACTGTTATTTTACCAGTTGGAGGTTAGGACTTCGGAATAGGGATTTAGTAGTACATTTACATATACACATATTAGCAAACATAGGCCTCATGATATAGATTGTTCTCGAGAGCGGTTTACCGGTTTCAACCACCGGACGACAACCGCAATTACCTCAACATGTGACTTAATCGTTGAATGCACACCGAACTAGATCAAGCTATATTTGGACTTCGGAGTCTGCACAAAGCGACCCTGCTGAGATCCAGATGTAGCAAGGAGTGAAACGTCAAGAGAGTGATGCACTGTCCCCATATGTCACCATCGTGACAACAGCATACCCTTCTATATCCCTCCGTCCTTACTGCGTTGCTTCGAATTATTGAAATAAAACGAAACCTTGGTTGCCGGCTTCTTTGAAAATTTGGCAATGGTTTGGTTATAAATCAATCATAAAGGACGAACGCGAGAGCACATGTGATAAGCTCGGAGTGAAGAATGTAATACCAGAGCTTTGCCGAGTGCGATTACTTAATCGGGTGCACCGGCAGGTCGTAAAGCGAGCGTCCCCCGCGTTTTGGCACTCGACGCCGACTTGGAATGTGGTAGTCATCAAGCGGCATGCCGTCGCCGAGCGGATGCGTTTGCACTTTCAACGCACACGATCCATTTTCCTCTTCTCGACGATCGAATCGTACGGTTTTGATCAGATCAAACATTCCACGTGTCGGGAACTTGCGAGCTTTTCAAAACGTTTCGGTGGTAGGGATTCACACGGTCTCGACGTTGACACCTTTATTCTATGGTTGAATCAATATCGCTACTGCCAATTTTATACACGGACTTTTCTCGATCAGTACGCGAAAAAGGTCTTGAGATTTTTGAGAATGATGTTGAGATTTTCATCGCGCTCGTAAATTTCGGTTTTTCAGTTGGCTGTTGTTCCCAATCCCATGGTAAAAAGAAAAACAAGCTAGCGGCTTAAATTCTTAAGACGCATGGCTTCTGCCTAATCTCAGCACTAGTTTTCAAAAAAACTGTTAGTAAATGGGTTTCACTTCTGTGAACTTCTAACAAACAAACTGGACAATCGTCCCGAAGAAGCTTTCAACATAGTTAGCGAAACGTTAGCAGTTTGTTAGAAGTTCTCAGCAGTGAAACCCATTTACTAACAGTTTTTTTGAAAGCTAACGGCTTAATAGGTTCTTAACGCACCGAAATCTCGGTCTATTATTTAGTTACCAGACGCAGGACAAGAGGAGTTCTGTAATCTTGGACCGAGCGAGGGTTCTGGAGAGAATTAGTCAGACCGTTACGCGGTGGATGCTAGTCGGTGGAACTAAAGAAAAAAAAACACATTGACACAACTTTAAATTTCAAGAGATGTGAACGGAATAGAAAGGTGATACACTTTAACATCTCCTATAGCTGCTACTACTGTATATCTAGTAAATACCAGCCTATGGAAGAACCCCTGACGAATGACGATCATAATAATAATACTCGCCCAGCTTCGAAAATAGACCACATGAAAAAAGGCTCCGAAATTGTAGTCCCATTAGAAAAGCACACGTTTAAACGTCCCTCGAATGACTGAAATAAGCTTTTTTTAATATCGTCATTTTCATGATCGAAGAGTCAGCGGAAACGATAGAGACACGAGAAAAAAAATCACAGACACCATTACGGGTGAAACCAAGAAACCGTGAATCAAGACCGTATTTTCATAGCTTTTTGGATGAGAACGGCAAAACTCGATAAATAATGTATTTTGTTTTCTTCCTGGGCTCTGCTCTGCAAGCATTATTAGTGATTGAGATTGCCACTGTGTAGTCGGTATCGGTATCGGTAAATAGCTAATGTTTACGGTTGTAATGGCTAACTGGGATATTTAGTATTTATTACATCGCAGCTCGCAGCCGATGAATGTGGGCGACCAGCTAAGCTTGCCGGCTTATCAGGTTGTTGCCACCAGACCAGACCATGATGATCAATATACGGGCATACGCATCGAACCAAGCATAGACACACTATTATAGTCTTATATCGGTATGCCCCAAAGCAAAACGCGGCAAACCTGTATTGGAGACCATCTTTAGAACTCAACGAAGTCGGCCTGTCCTTAGCCGACTAGAGAGCGTCCACATTTTTTTTGTCATTTTCTTTCGATCTGTCCTCGAGCGTGCTTAGATCCTTAGATCGATGCTGTTGAAAGATCCCGGGATCTGTGCGCAAGTGATTCACATCGATAAAATAAGAATATGCCGATTCAATCGTCAGTATTCAATTCTTCTCGTTCGGTCTCTACCTACCCTTGCTAGTGAGCAATGCAACGCTGCTTAACTCGCTTACAGGAAGAGGTGGGAAGATAAGGTATCACGTCCGCAAGGAAGTGTCTTGCCGCTTGGCACTTAATGCACTGGCAAAAGTGTTGTCTCGATGGCTCACACTTCTTGTCTAAAGTAAAATTAATAACACTCACGTGACCATGGTCTGGCGAGTTTTCTGAACGCAATTCTAGTGTGAATGAATCATAGTTCATTCATTATTCAATGGCTTTT
The DNA here is from genome assembly GCA_003287335.1 of Lednia tumana. Taxonomy (NCBI): domain Eukaryota; kingdom Metazoa; phylum Arthropoda; class Insecta; order Plecoptera; family Nemouridae; genus Lednia; species Lednia tumana. Next base: position 3,131 of record QKMV01000031.1, read on the forward strand.
CTCTCTGTCACCTTCGACTACGTGATAAAGGCAGGAAGGCCATTTGGGCAGGGAGGCGTTGAGACGATTAAAAAAATACTTTCTGTTGATCATTGCAGGTGAAGCGTCCAGCGAAGGCTCACGACAGAAACGCGGCTTCTTCAAGAACTTCTGGAAACGGTCTCGGCATTATTCTTTGGAGCACCAGTAAGAGATGGCAACGCTCGAGGATCGGTTCACCAACGCAGCCACGAGGGGACGTCTGTCACATGGACGTCTAGGAGACGCCTGAATAAAACTTGATGGACATGACATGCAGCACCGTGCATTTTAATACATGGTGGTTGGTTGAGTTCGCAGCTGATACCTTATCTACTAAACAAAATGGAATTGAACGATGATAACGAAAAAGAAATTAAGTTTGAGCCTGTACGACGTAAATAATAAAAACTGTGTAGAACCCCTTGAATAATGTGATAGACTTGATTCCCACCTAAATAAGGCAACTAATTGCAGTTCAGAAATGTCCACAAGAGAGCAACATATTATAGCAAGAAAATAATGTGTACGACTAACGGTGTGACCTAAATTTTATAAAGTTAATGTGCAGGTAAAATGCCATTTAATCATTCTAGTGCGAGGAAAACCCTCGATTTTTGTAAAGACGAACCCGATGAACAAACAGTTTACGCCACTCATGCCTATGTATATTTTAAATCAGACATTAAATGGACAGTGTTATCAATACTGCCAACAGTGAAGCTTCATATCACTGTGGAAATTATCTCATCACTGCCCACACCCACTCGGGATTGAATACATTTGCCTTAATATCTTCATTATGATCAATGATTCAATAGATAAAGAGACAGAGCACACATTCTTGAACTTTGAGTGTTATCCGCCAAGAGTATTTTCTAATGGTAGTGGTAGACCTTAGTGATTGAAACAAAGACCTAAATGTGCAACTGACTATTGTAACCCAGTAGATATTGAAGGATGAAGATGCACTAAAATTACCATTCATGTCGTTGCTATAATATCTAGTCTATGTGTAGCCGATTCCTGCGGCCGATTATTATCTTACATTGTTTATTTAGCTGTTAAACTTGCGCACTTACACTTGCAGAGCGTGCTTTGTACTTTGCTAATCATGAGAACAACTTTTTGTGTAGCTGAGATATTGCAGTGACGACATCCATAAATGTTCCCTGTTCAAGTGACTTCACTTTTAAACTGTAATTTACGTCGTGATTGATTGGAATAGGAAGCAAGGCTTCGATCAAATAGGTGTACGATATTTAGAACTTATAGAATAAGCCTAACTAATACCTTACCTTGTTTAATGATACCTAGGCTATACATAACGCTGCTGGACCCTTCCAATCACAATAATAATGTGAATAGCTTGAGAAAATAGCTAACTATAATTAGTTGCCATTTGTTGTGTAGCAAAACCGCACGATACGAATTACTTTGTACGTTTAATTGTAAACATGTTATATACTCAACCGGATTAATAGTTAATATAAATCAAGATAATACGTACATAATAAAGAAAAAGCTTTTAATTGGAGCGTCTCATCATTTACGCACTTGCAAGTTGCGACCCAAGTACCATGTTCCCCGAGTCGGCAGTCCCGACAAACTTTGCAAAAGTACATTCGAGATGTGCGTTGCCGTTTGCAAATGCTCACACGAGCCACCGTAGGGTGCTTACAAATCAAATTTGACGCTAATTAATTATCTTCTAATATGCTTATCTACTGCTAAGACAAAAGCGGTTACGCATGAAAATTCATAACGCACACATGTTTAAAAAATGTGACGAGGAATCAGCACCAAAGATAATCGAAATTTTACCGTATGTTAGAAGACATGCATTGAAACTTCATTTTACTTGACAGTGTACACTTACTGCCTATGCATTTCAACGCACACTTTATCCCAGTCTTACCGGTTCGTTTCTTCCCATGGGCATGCCGTTCTTATATCACCATTATACCATCAGCGTCTACAGATACTCAAGTACCATCAGATCAGAGGAATGAAATAAAAACAGCATTCGTTCACGCCCACAGCAATTGAGGGCAAAAACGGTCGCCATACCATCGGCCAACAAACAACACTGCTGACTGTTTACTCACTATTGTCTGACTGTACCGGTGTCACCTCATGTCCGTGACTCGTGAGTGACTCAGAGCCACGGAGTTCGCGTTTTGCCAAAACCCTCCGCTGCCAGTCTGACTCGCTGCACTGCTGATTCGTCGATGAGAATGGAACGGATATGAGGTAAGGAGCGCAAGTCGGGACGTACCAATATATGGCTGCCCAAAAAGGGGTATTTGGGGGTACGCTGGTCGCAGGAGCGGTGCTATCGCCTTGGCGGTGGCGGCATGGCGAGTCCAGGAAGGGTCATTGCACCAATGCGCCGGGGTGGCGAGGGGAACGAGCTGCTAGTGGTCTCTGTAGGCTACCCGCCGCTATCGATCAGACGTGTGTTACTGCTGCAAAGCGTTGGTGCAAGCCGTTTCGTCGGTTCAGTTCGATCGACGACGCTAGCCTTCACCTTGACTTCCACCACGAAATGTTTCCCACAGAAATATTCTTTCAGCTTGATAAGGAATAAACTTTGAAAGCCAAATACACGGCTTGTTATAATTTTAGGAACATTAAAATCACTTCAAAAATACCCGCTTACTCCAGGACATGAACCCATGTTTACATGGGTTATGAACATTGGGCATGAACATGAACATTATAGATTAAAAAAATCACTCCCGAAATGCCGTACCTTGCTTAGCTCAAGTGGTTTAGAGCATTTGCCCGGTAAGCAAAAGGTCCGGGGTTCATGTCCTCGAGTAAGCAGGTATTTTTGAAGTGATTTTTATGTTCCTAAAATTCTTTCAGCTTCTTCGCGAGGTTTAAGCATAGTTTTTTGGAAATGGAAATAATGGTGATTTAGGCGGCTTGCTAAATATGATAATACACTGCGATAAGTTGTTACTTTCATTGACTTTTATTGGGGGACCCTGAAGGGTACAATTTTTTGAAGAATCATGCAAAATATTGGAATACAGCAATTAAAATTTTAAATTAGCAGTACAAATGTATAAACCCAGCGAGAAAGTAAGATAGTAGGCATAACAATTAACATTGTCCGTCGAGCGATTGGCACACATTCCCTCTTTCTACAGCATCTCAGCAAACCGAAAACGCCTTCAAAAGACAGAAAAGCTTCCAGCTACAGCTGGCGGCGAAACATAAAATACATTGTTTTGTTACAAACAATTAATGGTCGATTCTACTGCATTAATGAAAGGAATTTTCAGATGAAATCAGTTTTAGCCCCCAATTTTATTTCGTAAGTGGGAACTGTCAAGACCCCGATAGGCAATAATATCAACCACTCAACCCAAAATTACACCACACTTTATACAAATTTATAATTTTAACATGACAACTTGGTCTCCAGAATTTTCTAACATTACAAAGCTATTTATTGTTCAAATTAGACCGTAGTAAAAATAAAAGCTCGTCACGGAATCACCCAGCAACTTAGCACTAAAATGAGCTTGGCGTTAGTATTGGCTAGTGTCATGTTCATTTTAAGTCCGCAAGAATATTGTAAAAATTACATTAAATCACAATATCGTTTGGGGGTGACGGGAGCCAACTATGGCAGGCTGCACTATAGTCGACTCCACTGAAGCTCCTCCAATAACCTTATCCAACCAAGCGAGTGTTTGGATTGCATTTATTGACACACAGACAAGGTATGAATACATGGGGTAACAAACAGTTTCCGTTTAATATTAGTTTGTGGCCAATCACGATCTGCAGGTTGGACAAATTTTACTCTCACATAGCAGAGGGGTGGGGAAGATGAAGGGAAAGAAGAGCAGGACTAGAGATTATAAAAATCCTAAGTTATCAGTAACAAATGCAATCAGGCATTCTGGGATCTGCTTAAAAACAGTATAATTATAAATTTTGAGTGGAGCATCTTCCAAGGCAGACCCTGCTTTCAGAAGGGAGACAGCAAGACATTAGAAGGAGATCACTGAAGATGGACCACAGCATTGAACCTGATTAGCACCCTAATGAATACAAGATCCACCTTGGAGAAAAAGCAATTAATACAGATTCATACGTTTTCGTCCACGGCACGTGTATTATAAAAAAGAGACAATATTGATAAGTACCCATTCGGGCATTCTCACTAGCATTGCTTAACACACGGTTTCAAGAATAAAGAAATGCAGTTCAAAAAATTTCACCAAAATGAGTTTAAATTAAACCCAAACCGATATATTTTTAGCATGGTACCATCATAATGTACCTTCTTCGCTGTTTTAAAATGACCATTTCTGCTTTGAAGGTATGCTTTCGTCACCGTAGGAGAACAGTCCTAGTCCTATACATTATCTGAAAGAGATCAAAAATGGCATTGTTTTTAAAGTTCAGTTAGCCGGCAAAATGGTACATCATCGTGATTTTCTAGGCTCAGCATGACGAGCTGCGTCATCTCACCTCTAGTATCCACACGACACTAAGTAATCTCCTAGCTTTTCCACTACAGACGCCGCTTGCTGAGGCTGGATAGGATCTTCATATAGTGACACGACGACAGCTGTAAAAAGACACAGACAACTCAGATTCACTCAGATTCTTGCAGCCGTTCTTAGCCTCATTACTCCAGACGAGGCAAGTCGAAATACGCCTGGCTGACAGTTTGGTTACCTTGCGTTGTCTTCATGCAGTGGACGCCTACTTTGCCGAGTTTCGCTCTTATCACTCGGTCCGAGCCAGAGAGGTAGATATAGCGGATCCCCGCTAGCGTCACTCCAGACGACGTTAGGAGGTCCTGCTTGTCGAAACCGGCCACCAACTTGGCTACCTCTTCTTTACCCACCTGGAGGAAGAAATGAGAAGACTAGAGATTAATCCCATTCAAATTTTATTCCCTTCTTATTTAGGTGAATCGATATTCGATTGCATTAACCGCGCAGGGATGAAACGGGGGACTAGATCTTAAATGAGAGTGGAAGTCCTCACTCTATCTCTATATTAAGATCAAATGTGTATAAGTATGCCGAACAGTCAGGCTAAGAAGGACACACCGTTCGAATGCATCAACCTTGACACAGTCTTGAAAGACTTGCTTTCTGATCTTCCAAACAAGGATCAATAGATTTGCCTGTAGGCCGACTCACGCTGCATCATTTATTCACCGAAAAAAAATGTTTGCACTTTCATTGAAACTTCTACATTCTCCTTGCGAAGGCAGCAGTTAAAATTGTGAGTGTGAGAAAAGTAAGGTTTAAAAATAGCGTCAGCTATCTAAATATTACATCGACCGGGATGAGAGAGTATGATACTCGGTGGCAACCAGAAAGAATATAATAATTATAAAAAATTAGGCCTTCCTTTCCACGATCGGAAGCGCTTACGGTAGTCATATGTCTGCCATACAAGCGTCAAACCATAGACAACGCCCTTTTAGTATAGCAACCTTATCAATTCGTGTACAACCAGAGAGTGGGGGCCTCTACCCTGATATGAATATGATAGCTAACCGCCCGCCACATTTCTTGTCGGTTAACTGCTACACTGGGAGAGAATGCCAAATATGAACTCGCGAGAGAAGTTATTTTGGATGTTGGCCGACTTTACGCGCGGCGGTTTCTGCCACCGATGCGGCTAGCGCAATGTGGAGTTCTTGGTGTCAGAGGGGTGCATACACTGACCCCTCTTACCTGACACTGACGGTCCACTTGGATCAATGGTCGAACGTCACGCACGGAGTTTCTTTTTAAACTGGAATTTGCATCGAACTTTTCTAGCGCCCAGCCACGTCACGTAACTTATAGCCAAATTTTAATTACGCAATCCTTTGGAAGACTACCTGTAAAGATTTGTGCCCACATTTCTGTTTGTTGCCCGGGTAGATATACAATTGAATTAAATGCAAAAAGAAACCACCGAATGAAAAGACAGGTACCGGCACGTTGTGGCTTCTGCATCTTCTCAGTAGGGTTTCACGCCAAACCACGAAGAGAAAGTATAGCTTCTCTGCTTGAATTTTTGAGTATTTTAAATTTAGCGCAACATCTTTATTCGTATGTCGTACCAGTACGAGACAACTACTCATCACCCTTGTAGGATTTCAAATCGGCATTACCACATTGCGCAAGAAACGACATTGCTATACCTACTGTGTATGATTGTTTATCAGCGACCCTTTACTATTTTTCTATCAGCTTTGGTAACAAAACTCGATAAGCAATAATTGTTGTGTTGAACGAAGGTAGGGCGCAACTTAGGTGTGTAATGAATAGAAGCAAATTCCTTTTGATTGTTTATCTTTGTGCAACTTCTAGCTATTGTTGGTAATAATTGACATGCGCTTGGTTCATTGAAACAACAAAACCGATCCACGTTTAAGGACTGATGCAAACATATTTTCAAACTGATGACGGGACCATTAAATAACAGGTATATGCAGTGTTGACTCAGCAAAGATTATTTAGAAAAAACACTCGCACGGTAGATAATGATGCCAAGAGAGCAGATTGTGGAGTATAAGCTCCACAGAGTACATTAGAAGTACACGTACGAGACGCGGGATTTTTTCAGCCTTCCCATTACAAAAGCCACTAAACTGAAATTATAATTTTCATTGTTGGTTCGAGTGGCTGTTCGTTCTTAAAAGAAATAAAACCAATACCAACACATGCTCCCTCATTATATGGAATTGGTTTTAGTCACTTGGAAATACTACGGTCAGGCCGGCCATTGCATAACCTTACCCAGACGAACACATACTGTTGAGCTGGGCATCCTTCTAAAGGTATTCCAGCATTTAATTATTTCACAGTAGTACCAAGTACCTCTGCCCACTATCTACATCTTTCATACGGATGTATCGAATCGGTTTTGCTGCTCAACAAAATTAACTGTCATTGTGATATAATCAATCTCATAATAATTTGGGAAAGATAAAAAGGTTTTAACGCTCGTTGGAGGAAAATCGATCCCTAGAGTGTGCCAAGCGATCGATCTACGTATCCAAGATATATTCATTTTTATTAAAATTATAACCCTAAGCCGCCATTTTGGCACTCCACAGGCCAGGACATTATCTTAGATTTTAGGCCCAACGTCATTGTCCTAGAGAGGAGCACCATATGCAATTGATTTTGACATGGCTAATAAACGCAAGTACTTAGTGTCATATTAAAGTCTATTCCGAAAATTAATCTAGCGTGTAGCAAGTAAGTCCTGTCTGTCTTGGTGCCCACCGATACGGCCTTGCCACACGACGTCTTCTAGGACCTGCCCACACCCATTGAACCACAGACCGTTGTCTACGATGCACAATAATTACATGACTGAGACTTATTACAGATTTATAAATAAATTAAGCGCCTCGATCTGAACAATTATATGTATTGCCAATCAAATTCAGCAGCGACAGGAGTTACCACACACTTTCACAAAAAACATCATAGGCTAGGTAAGGCTCAAGAATGGGAAGCATGCTTAGAAAGATAAAAGTACTCACTTCAAATCCGTCAGATTTTGCCCACACATTGCCATCATGGCCAGCAATTGCGGCTTTAGTTACACACCTAGAAGCCAGCAACTGCTTGTCAACATAATCCTGCCAGCTCATGATGCACAAAAATTAATAAAGCAGTCAGAGAGACACACACAACGACCTCACGGTAACTTCGCCCGATTACTGCCAAAGCCGAACTCGCTCATTCACCACCCGATTCGTATGTATCCATCCGCCGGGTGAATCACCACATCACCGCCAGCGAAACGATTCGTGTACAGAAGGCGGTGCACCACATGTTCAAAGGTTTTCAGCGAGAACCAAACTCTTGAGGCTACATTAATCTAAATGACTTCAAAGCGTTCATAAAAGTTGTTGGTGTTACAGAATAATAGTATTTTCATAAATAGTTTGCAAGACACCAAACGAATTATATTTTGAAGCTTCGTAACTTCCGCTCAGGCACAATTAATGAATAGTTCCTCAGTCAACCTCCCGAGTGCGTTGGACGTAACGTTTTCAAGTTTGTGGCGCTAAACTAAAATCGAGATGTTAATGGAGTCCGACCTTCCGCCCGCCAAAATAAATTCTATACAGATTTCCTAGAGTGCACATGTATACACCTAGTCGAATTCAGGATTAGGAAAAGGTATCCTGAACAAATGCCACAAAAAATCCTATTTGATGTACCTGTGTGAAATTTTGATTTATTTCCGAAGGAGTTCTTCAATGAATGGTGACCAGGTCATGTTGTCTGGAAATACAGAACAAAATCATTTTTAAAGACTGGCATACCGTTGGCAGCTAGGTTAGATATTACACGGAGGAAGCTAAGCAAATAAAACAGGATGCTTGGGGCACAACAAAGCAAATCTTGCCCCATATCAAAAAGTACACTTTAACATTACAAGCTTTCCGAAAGTTTTTATTAATATTCTAAATAAGACCGTACAAAATTGAAATTGGTACTCGTTATCTCTACTTCTGATTCGAATTATGCAAGGTTTATCACACCTTTCCACAAATTTAAATAAAAATAATGATAGGAGTATATTAAGACAACACAAAACATAAGGGAACAGACATGATAGTGAATAAATTTCCAATAGTAATCTAAATGGGTAAGGGTAATAATAATTCTCATGGAGTTTAACCATGGCTAAAGCTAACAGTCGAGAGCAAGTATTTTCCTTGTTCATTCTCATCCACAAGAAATTGCTCCGAATCCCTTTTGAAGACATGTCGCACCGCGATGGCTTGGGATGAAGATGGAAAATAACGACGATTCTTGAAAGCAAGCCACTGAATGTGTACCACAAATGCATTAAAGCAGATTGCATAATAAAGTAACAGACAGCTGCAAATATAGCTCCAACGTTTTAAAACTACTGCTTTACAAAATAAATTAACCCTTTCCTCAAATAAGTCAAGTTGTATTAAATCAAAGGTAAATTAATAATTATTGTGATACGTATATAGCAATCTAGTTTACTACTTCATATACAAGGCAAATAAAAGAAAACTTATATATCGAAATTACACTTGCTGTCAAAACTTGCAAGCTTTGACGGTAGATTTAATTACCTAGATACCAGACGTAATAAAAGTTAAACACATGAACAGTTGGTACAATCAAAAAGATGAAATCGCACAAGATCGGCAGAGCCAAGCTTGCCTGCGCTGCAGGATCCGAGAATAGCACTTTCTCTAATATCACCAGGAGCGTTTTAGTGGGCGTCGAGTCGCACTGATTATGCACATTCGGTAATCACACTCAGGTCACAATATGACGGCAAGCCCATTAATACGTAAATGCAGGTCAGAACGATGATACTCACACCAATGAACTCGAGGCAACAAAGAACAGTACTACACGCTTAGATCAAGTCAGCTACATTCATGGGCATCTCATCGATGTGGGTATTGTAGAACTGTTCAATGTCCTTCAGGGTACGCTTGTCGTCTTCGGTGACAAAATTAATTGCAACACCTTTGCGACCGAACCGCCCACCACGGCCGATTCTAATGAACAAAAACAAAAACATGTATTAGCCCCCTCTGCAGTGGCTAACGCACACCACGCAAATTCACCACCAACTTTGGAACACACCAACGGGGGGCAGGAATAACATACCTATGGATATAGTTTTCACGGTTTGAGGGTAGGTCATAGTTGATAACTAGAGAGACCTGTTGTACATCAATACCGCGCGCTAGGAGGTCAGTAGTGATCAACACTCGGCTCGAGCCGGTGCGGAATTGACGCATGATCACATCTCGCTCACGTTGCTCCATGTCGCCGTGCTGCGGCAGAGAAGTAACAATAAAGAGCCGTTTACCTAAATATGGGAACCAACCTTTGGCTTGAGGGTGGAACATGGACTTACCATGGCTGAAACAGTGAAATCTCGATTGTGCATGTTCTCGGTAAGCCAGTCGACCTTGCGGCGGGTGTTGCAGAAGATGACAGCCTGGGTGATGCTCAACGTTCCATACAAATCGCACAATGTCTCCAGTTTCCATTCTTCACGGTCAATGAAGACGAAGAACTGCTTAATACCTGTGGAAACGCACAAGTTGATGAGATTTGTTGTCTCCGTTATCAGTTTTTAACTAGCTATAGATCAATTGAATTATTGAATACAAAACATACCTTCCAAGGTAAGTTCTTCCTTCTTCACCAAGATTCGAATTGGGTTCCTCATGAAACAAGACGTCACTTCCAACACATCAGAAGGCATCGTCGCCGAAAGCAGGATAACCTAGGATGAGAGTGGTCAAGTCAGAGCCTATGTCAACCAGACCGCAAAGGAGAATTTTGTACCCGGAGGCATGAAGTAGCGGAATCAAGTTGGTAGTGTGGATGCCGAAATATACCTGCACTTCATTGTTGAGTGTCTTGAAGACATCGTGGATTTGGTCCTTGAAACCACGAGACAACATCTCGTCAGCCTCATCCAGAACAAACATCTTGATGTTATTGGTCCCTGGAAAAATAATCGACAATTTGTATCATTTACCTACCTTACTGCGAAACTACTAGATATGGGTAAGCTAAGGGGCCGGCTACAATTGCTAAACCTGCTCTAAAAGCCAACTTTTAAGCTTCTTCTCAAATAAGAAAGTAATTATGGAAAACCATAGAAATGGTTTTCGAAGCAACAGCAAATTATATACATTTCATTGATTGTCATTAATCGTTTTCATCAACAGACTGTAGAGTTCTTAATTGGCTAGTGAAACTAATTACACATACTACTCAGAACCACCAATTAACTGGGCAGCTTGCTGACCAGCCCCTTGAATGTTTGAAGGTGTCCTCTGTTGACAGCTCCTCAGGAGAATAACCCTTATTATTCTGTTTATATTATTTTTATTTGGCAATAATTAGAAACGGTATGGGTATGACGAGCGATAGTCGCTATCAACTAATGGCAGCAAGCTTTTCACAGCTTTGGATCAATCCAGTAGGCTGGGGGGACCAATCTAATCTGCGCCCTATCCTTTCAACACACTGTTAGTTACTGAATAGACAATTGTCGATATGGGTCAGTCTTATGATGCAATGTACCCAGCCGTATATTAAAAAAATATAAATGGACAAATTGCATTTTTTACAAGGGCTATAATCTAGTCCTGATAAAACTACGTCCCCTCAAGAAGGTCTATTCTACGCCCCCCTGGGGTCTGCACCCAAGGTGCTTCCCTATTTTGCCTAACGGTATCGCTGGCTGGGGGTAAAGGATTGCTTAGCTCTGAACAGATCATTGTAAAACCAGCCCTTACCCGTGGTCAGCAATTTCATCAAGGGTTGGGCTTTACGTGGAAAATGAAACTGAAAAAGTTACTGAAAAAATCTCAGTCACACCGTACAGTGATTTTTACTAAGCCGAATGCCATTTCCTAATTGGCAGCTAAGATTTGACACCCTAATTTACATTTATTATAAAATCGCACTTATGATTTGCTGTTGCCCTGCCGATTATTGGCAATGTCAATCTGTTATGGTTCATTGAGTACTCTTCAAATAAATTTATGGTGGGACTTCATTTGTTTTAAATCGAAGTTAAGATAGTAGGTACTAATATTTTTAGAATGTAGGGACTATGCAATAAGTAGTAGAAGTAGTAGTTTAGAGGGGTTCAATTTGTCAGAATTTTTAGTAGATGCATTTTTAGTAGATGTGCATGTCATGCAGCACTATCCCCCAATAATCAGTGGTAACTCGAAATTTATGAGATGTAGGTAGGGTTGATTCATCAAACCAAACTCAAAGCCTTACACATGTCCCATTAAGCAAAATAGCACATGCCTATCAATGAATCATTTCCTAAGCAAGACATTGTGAATGAGTCACAAACTAGCAAGGCTGACTCCAGTTCATCCAACTGCATATGTAAAATAGAAATATTCCACCCAAAACCAAGATGTGTTTTTTGAATAGACTTACGCAGTGATCGCCTGCTGATCATGTCGAATACTCGCCCAGGAGTGCCCACAACGACGTGCACGCCCGTCTCTAGCTTCCTCATGTCCTCTCGGACATTGGTGCCACCAATGCAAGCATGGCATTGGGCATTCATGAAGTCACCCAGTGCAATTACTACTTTCTGGATTTGCTGCGCCAATTCTCGCGTTGGCGCAAGAATCAATGCCTGGCATTCTCGCAAGTTAGTATCAATTTGCTGGAGAATTGAAATCGAGAATGTGGCAGTTTTACCAGTCCCTGGAAAAACACAGACATTAACGTTATTTTTTATGAAACCAATCCAAGCAACAATTTTTTTGCCTCTATCCGTCTTTACACAATGCGTTCAGCTGCAGTCAATACCTCGAGATATCTACAGACAAAAGATACGGACTTCGTTCAGCTAGGCATTTCTGAGATAGCATTAATGTTATCCAGAACTGCATGAAGTAAGTTGTTAAAGTAATATGTTTTCACAGCCAGCTATCAATGTGTGGTAGTGGTAACTTCTTACCGCAGTTTCACGAATTGAATATACACAACTGAAGCTACTCATGGTTTTAATTGGAGGTAACTCCTATCAACTAACAATTATTAAGGTACTGTGTAGGTAACTGGTTCTATTCCCAACTAATCAGTACAACCTAACTTTGGCAAGCCACGTACCTGATTGAGCCTGAGCGATAACATCATGACCCTTCACACAGGGCATAATCGCACGCTGCTGGATAGCTGACGGCTTCTCAAATCCGTATGCATAGATTCCTCGAAGAAGCTCTTCCTTCAAGTTCATAGCATCGAAGTTGTCGACAACCTAAACCATACAGAAACGCTAAGTAAGTGGAAACAATATCAACTTCTAGAAGACAGTGCATCAGTAAGATAGTAGGTACTACCTCCTCCCAATTGGATTCGATGATTCCTTCGGGTTCCATGCCAGGGGGCCCCTCATAAGCGGGATCCTTCTCGCCGCTACTTGGTCCATTTTTAGATTCCGGATTCCAGGAATCATCTCTGAAATAAGAGCCGAATAAGTTAACAGAAACGCCTACTAATATTGCTAGCCCATACTTGAATTTGGCATTGAACTTGGGGCTTGCACTCAAGAGTAGAGTTCATGTTATTGTGACAGATGTAGCAATGGACAGGTTTCATCATAACCTTACACTGAATTCTATGGATTTGTTATTACAAGCTACTTTATCGACATTGTAATACATTATACGAAATTTGCTTATTGAAACACTGTTCAGCTGCCTTAAAATTTGATAGGCAAGGAAAACCTCCCTCACATGCAATGCCAAGCTACACCTCTATAATAGCCACCCATTCATTGGGAGGCGAGCGATCACAACATATACGTCACAAGGCATACAGTGCGCTAGGATTATTAATTTTTATTAGAAAAGCTCTCTAGCAACAACTTCATTCGAGTATTTTGACGCAATATTGAACATTACAAGTAGTTGCGGGAATTGAACGCCATGTTGGCAGTGGTCCGCATGCAATCGGTAACCTCGATAAAAATGACTTGCACGACATAGCAGCCAGATTACCCTCAGCAATGTTTATTCTACCAAACACCAACTAACCGCAAATAAAGGGAATAATATTTCACCGATACATACAGCATACGCATATACAATTTCGAGAACATACCTTCGTTCTGAAGTATTAGACATGGTACATTCACGGTGCGAGCACTGAAAGGAAGATATTACTGTTATTACTGAGTTATGTATTCATGCACGATGAGATTAATTGACCAATGTGAGCAGCTGATTTAAAGTTTTATTAAATAACAATTATGTAAAAGAAAAATTAACAAAGTGTAAAAAAAAATGAACTGAGCATTATAAATCCTGATAAACAGATATAACTGGAATTGAAACGTGAACTATTTCCTGTGACGAGGAAGTGGTAGGTGATTCACCATTCTTTACCGGATGTGTAACGATCCCACAATGCACTGGAGAAGTAAAAGATGACCACGAGGAGATTTAGAGCCGGCGGCTTTCAAATATATCTTCGTTTCTTTAATCCTGAACGAATTTTAAGTGCTTCTGAAAATTAGGCAATTAATGTGAGTGAATTTTAAATACTTTACCTTTACTCTGGATGTGAACTGACAAAAATGCCAGCCATATTACGTCTGGTAGACTCCGGTATGTCACAATGAAAGCGCCATTCTACATTTGAATTTAAAATATGGAAGCGAAAGTATTTTTAGAGCTGCTTGTTGCGATCGAAGCGATTTGCAAATAATAAACAATTGAACTGCAAACAAAATGAGTCGGCAGCGGGATCGGAAAGAGAAACAGGTCATATATGAATGGCATTTTTAATTCTTAGACATAATCATAAACCGGTCATAGCAAAATGTATAACTGAGCTACATTTTAATTAGGATTGTAGCAACCAAAGATTGTAGTATATATAAATCTTTGGTGAACAATCAAAAATAATCAAAATTCTTTAAAAATGACAATTAATCAAATTTCTTACGGTGTGGTTTAATAGCATTGATGTATTTGTATAGTGTACGCTTTTTGCTTAAATCAACGTACAAAGTATCAAAGATTGTATGCTTAACATGACACGACCTATCTTGACCGCACAACATAGCTTATTTCAAAATGTAGGTAGGGTAGCGTACAAAAACATCGACAGACTAGAATACAGTAACAGTGAAGTGCGGGTGCCATTCCAAATCCAAAAAATGCCTTCACAGAAAGGCACAGCCTAGTATCAGAAATAAAACTGAGATCGGGAAAATAGCATACACGGACATTCTTGGATAGCAGCTAGAGATTAGGAATGTTATGTCGTCATCTTCTTTGACAATGCCATCTCGAGTAGGCACCTCAACAATAACGGTTTCGTCTGACCAGAATGATATGGGAAAAGTACATTCAGTTTGGTTCATGCAACCTCTGGAGAAGTTGGCATATTGATAAGTAGGCTTGAAAATGTTAAAAACTGCATGCATATCGTTCACTACCAGATCATTGTCACTGTAAAATATGTAATAATAATACCCATCAGATTCAACCTCATGAGTAGTTTTCATAATATGATCATTTTCTTCCACTTGGGCCAATGTGCAGGTGGTGGACGGAGGGAAAGGCTGAGTAAGAAGAATCTTCCCATCATAGCATGTTAAGAGATTGTTCTCGAAACTGGAAACAGACGATTCGTCCGTTTCTCCTTCGGTGGCGTTTCCCGTATGACCATGTCCCACTTTGGCATCCAAGACGTGCACTTCCTTGACATACGCCCGCTTTGAGCGTCGGAGATGCATGTCAGCTGGCGATAGACCATTCAGAGAATCTTTTATAAGCTCCTTTGCATGGGTTCTCCTTAACAACGGCTCGCTCTGTGACGCTATAGCTTGTCTGATTTTTTGTCGTTCGATTGCCTCCAATCGATTGTATAAATGTCTTATTTTTCTTGTTGCAGGAAGTTGGGTAACCTCAGCCTTATTTGTATCATCGACAGGCTGCTCGACAGACACGTTAATTCCCAATCTGTGTTTTTTGATAAATGATTCCGAGAAACTTTGCATGAATCTCAAACTTTCATCGTTTTCATCGTCAACCGACTGGCTTTCACCCTCAAACTGTTCTTCGATGGCTGCACTCTCTGTTTCACTCGCCAAAACAAGATAGTCACCCTCTTCTGGTTCTTGTCGTTTGATGTCCTTCTCCGCGGGGACATCAGGAGGCGTCCAGCTCGCGTGGGGATGGGGTACCCGACCCGAGTGAATCTCACGTGCGTCCGTGTTGAAAGTCACGCGCACCTGTCCCCGCCCGTTCGCCATGTGGGGGTTGACTGGCTTTTCCGAGTGGTCCATCAGCCCACATGTGCGAAGGTTTCTCTCGCCCTCCACGACCAGAATTCGAGATCCGGAATACCTGAGAATATGCTCCAATTATAAATAATGCCTTTTCGGTTGAGCAAATAAACACAGCGGAAACGTTTAAAAGATGAGTACCCACCGTGAGCAAAGTGAGAGGATTACTGTTGATCCTTTGAGAAGGTAGAAACCCCAATATTCCAGCGTGTCATCAGGCAGGGACATGCTTTTCTTGAGTCGGATGTGTTTTCTGTTGCTGCTCAACTGCGGGGGACCTTTCACTTGGAATGCTTGGAACGAAGTGTTCATTTTTAGTGCATGTTGCTGGAAAAGAAGAAATAATATTTATAAATAGTAATTCATTCACTTTTGTTACAGGCTCAAGCAGAATTAATAAACACTGTGTTATTTAAAAAATTAACAGGCCGCGTATAGCATCATTTGGTCCAACGAGAAAAATGAAATACCTAGTGTTAATTAACACAGTTTTACTACGGGCTGAGAATGAGATGTGATTATTTATAGTGTGTAGACTAATTTGAATCTATATGTGTAGGTAGATACAACGTCGATTTAGCCTACTTGACAGAAGATGGATGATATCCCATCGTTTATCTCGATCACGTCGGACTCTGCCACAGCATACGTGGTGTCTGCATACACACTGTGTCGCAAGTAAAGCGGGATGATCAGGAGCACAACAGGAAGGACGGCCGTCAGCAGACAGAACGTTATCACTCGTTGCGCACCCCGCATTTTGCCACGTTCTGGATCGGATCAAACAATCAATTGTGATTCACACAGTCGCGTCAAATGTTGCTCAACTTTCAATAAAGGTCATGTCAACAGTCAACACCACTTCGCGAATTCGATGTAAGAAATTTTCACCATATTGTAACTTTTCTGTACACTTTTATATTATTCAGTTCTTAATTATAACACCGTATCATAGCTTCCCCAATCTTTACTGATAAAGTGATCTCAATTTGAGATAGGCCAAGCAAACAATAATTATCAAACTTGCTTTGAAATACTACGTTGCTTTTATACAGCTGATACCATCTAATATGTATCTCTTCAGTTTTTCTACGAAATCGGCAATTTGTACGAATATCGAAATGAAAATGCATACTAAATACAAACCAATACAATTCGTTACATGGGGGTTTTAGTTAGGAACTTGGGGAGAAACATATTTTTAATGTTTACGGTCATGCAATGCTTTTCAGGGTTTGAATCTTGTCCAAGATTCCAAACACAGAGCGTGATATTATTGGAAGTACGCTATAGGAACATTCGTTGGTGGCGTGATCACACTATGTTATGCATGTACTTTTATCTCTCGAATGACAAAGTCCTGTCTTGCACTGAAACTCTTGTTCTCTCTGTAAGCCAGCTACGTGTTCTTCATGGTAATTTCAGTTTGCAGGTGGAATAAAAATAAAAACATACTTACGCTCAATACTTTCCATAGAGAAGTAAGCATTCGAATGCACTGATGGGTAGTATGCAACCGTGTCAACAACCTGAGTTTGAGTCATTTCGC
This sequence comes from Lednia tumana, assembly GCA_003287335.1. Classification (NCBI taxonomy): domain Eukaryota; kingdom Metazoa; phylum Arthropoda; class Insecta; order Plecoptera; family Nemouridae; genus Lednia; species Lednia tumana. The sequence continues at coordinate 20,544 of QKMV01000031.1, forward strand.
AATTTTCACTGCACGTAATTTGGGCGATATTTTCTTATTAATTATTTGCACCTTGCAGCACGCTTGCTTTCTTAAACGTCACGTACACATTGCTGTGGATTTGTTGCATTGAAGCAATTGATCATTTTCCGGCGCTGATTTAGTCATTCATTTGAACTCAATTGCAACTGGGGGGAAATATTAGCCAAACAATAAAATTTTGTAAGCTTTCAGAGTTCACAGTTCGTGCTGCAATAGCTCTACAAACACGGAAACAACATCACTGACGCTATACAACAAAAATGTACATTTCACCAGATTAAAAATAGTCCGTCACGTGAAACTCAGCCAAGAAGCTGTGTTTTAAAGATACCCTAATTACATACTGTTGTCGACCTGAGAGCAAGAAACGAATAGAAGATGATCATCTATTGGGATTATATAGTAGACAAGTTTAATCGTATCATTACAATACGATATTGATATTATGCGACAGAATGAACTCGCTATCTAAATCTAAAAGCAATTAATTAACCGTATGATATGTTGTCAGGATGCAGGCCGTGGCCAATGACACACACCTACACACACACACAAACACTTTAATAATTATCCTCTGTTTTGTATTCATGCTATTTTCGATCACTTTCCAAGAGAGTACAATTTGGTTGACGCCAACACCGAACAACAACCTCGATGCTCTTCAGGGTGAATGCCGTCCTCAGACAATGTTTTCTCTTTTAAAGAGATTGTGTGATCCACAAGTAAACGATGGCCATGTTGAGTCTAAACTCTTGTTATTGACGTTTATTGGTTTGGGGACAAAGTACATCACATCTCACGTCTCAGCAACTACAAGTTATACCTATGTATGATGTAGGTAAACGCAGTGAAAAATAAAATGCATATGGTTGCAAAGTGGAGAACAATTTTTTTTGTCAAAATCATCTGCCCCAATATCCTTTATTTTCTTGGGGGCCCTGTACTCCAGCGTGCTCTGGCAACTGGCAAGGGTGCAGCCCGGTCAGAAAGTCTCAAAACGCCCAAAATAGCTTGAAACAACGTGGGGTTTGATTTTTACAAAAATGGTGTTAAGAAATGTTTAACTTCTGTTGCTATAGAATACAATAACAGTGGGATTTTGAAACGGGAATGGTAGGCGCAGATATTTGTATGTGCCATTATCTTCGAGGTGAAATCATATTTCAATTGCAGCCATAGGGATCTGATATTCAAAAAGCCCCAAAGCCCAAAGACCCAAGAAAGAGCTAAAGTTTTGGAAAAACAGCCCGGCCCGACTGTTTGCTGATGGCCCAACATTAAAAACCCGAAAAAAAATGGACAAGGCTCTGTCTATTTTCCTTGTAGAAGGTAGGTACCAAATTTACTCTCGGTTTGTCCCGAAAACCACTATTTTTTCTGTTACTAGACCCGGAACCAGGTCGTAGAATGGTCATGCAATGGACCTCCAAATATAGAACATACTTAGTTGTTTTTGAACGTTTGTTTTACGTCAGTCTCGGGAGGCGGGAGTAGCCACCTAGTTTACAAAAAGAGGTGTCTGAAATCTCAACATTTTGCCTGCGGCGCTGAACCAAGCCGTGGTCAAGTCATCGATATAAATATAATAATATAACAGTTTGATGAGCTCTACACTCTGACATAAGAGTCAGTTAGCCTCAGACACATTTAGCGGCTTGTCTTATTATTTTTAATTAGGAGGGCAAAAACCAGGAACTATGGATTGTGGTCAGTACCAGGGCGTTTTTGAGCCAGTCCCCATCTGCCTCCGCTGGCAAAAATTCTCTGAAACTCAAAACTGTCTGTATTTACACCAGGTAAGTGCTGAGGCATCTTAAGGTCTCTTATCTTATGCTCAAGGCATAAAACTATTGTGTGCCCTCCTCCCCCACCTCTGTCCAAGAGATACATACCTACAAATTTTACATCATGAAATATACTAGCCTAAAGCCTGCCTGATGTCACCCCGCTTATACCTCGAACCTCCCCCTTCGGACTTTTATGAACTCGACATCCATGCGGTTGAACGTTCATCTTCCGCCATGAATTTACATTACGATCTCAATTTGACCACAAAAATCCCAAAAAGGGCCCATTTTGGTTGCATGAGGACACCACGTCCACCAAGTGGAGAATTTCTGTTAGGGTAAAAACATTAGAAAGATCTGCAAATTAAAGCAAAAAAATCACAATTTGACTAAAAACTACCAAATAGGTCGGGCTGCCGTAGCCTTCAAATTCTGCGCTCAAAGCCCGTGCTATTTTTTCCTTGTGGATAAAACGCTCCTGAGAACTAGGTTGATCGTGGTTGAAACCTCGAGACACATCAACAGTAAAAGCTGGGATCAAATAATCGTCCGGCTAGTTTTAACATGACATTATTACAAGACGCAACTAGCCTAATAAGATTTCCCTGCTAGTCCTAAAAATAACGTCAAAAACAGATTTTTATTTTCGGCTGCAAACCTGACCAAAGTTAAATCGGAGCTGACAGCACAGCCTCCCCTCATTGCCCAGCAATGCTTAAAAATGCATTTCAAACAGATCAAGGTTTTTCCCCATCTTTGAAGTATATCGAGGACAGGTACCGAGTACATAGCGGTTCAGGAGTTCAATGGTAGAAACTATTTTTAACAACTTGTATCATTGATTTCGTTTCACATAATTTAATAGTATGAGGAAATAATCATTTCTCAATATATATTGCCATTACGATACCTACCAAACAGATGAAAATTAATAAATGAAATGATTGTAAAGCTTTGAAGACCAGAAAAAAATTATAAATAATGGTTTGAGATTACATAATTCCTTGATTTATTTTTAGGCTCATTGCCAGTGCATTGGATCCATCATTTGATAGTTGCATAATTTATGTACAATTGCGTGTTTTGCATGTCTCTTATCAATTAGAAAATTTTTAACCAATTTGTTTCAGAGGACATTCTGAATATTTTTATGAACTTCATCTTTGCGTATTTTGAATTTCCTACGGGGAGAAACCTATGGCTTTAAAAAGAGCCTGGGGTCTGGTTGTCGGCTTGTCGGCAACGTTACTGTTGCCGCCGATTCAGGATGTGGATGACTGATGTGACTTTGGCAGTCTCCGCTTGAGTATGCCGAAGAGGAAAATTATGGGCTGTGGAGTGAATGTCCAGGACATCCATAGACCATAGCATCACAAAACAATTGCTACTAACGAAACTGAAAATATATCAAATAAATGGCCCATTTTCATAATTGCCATTTCAGAGTCAATAATTAATATCTAAATACTATCCCCAAAAGAAATAGATTGTGATCAAATTTCATGGACCTTACTGACTCTGGAATAGCACTTGTGAAAATGGCCGATAGGATGAAAACTTGAACCGCGTAAACTGGGCGAGGCAGCTTCCAATTGAGAATTGAGTCACTGCTTGTGTAAATTACATCATAGTTTGAGGCACGTTATCATTTGGTAATATCCATCGGAACCAGTTGAGAATCGTTGTGATAGGTGGACCATGTTAATAATTTGTTCTCCAAAATCATAGTTCTGGTAAGCCTGCAATGAAAATGGGATTACAATCTTTAGTGTTTTAACACATAATCTGTAAACGAAGGAAAAAGCACATTGGAAAAAACCAGTTAACAGTAGTTTTACCTTCAGGATGCCGCTGGCGTCAAATGTTTCCCTTGGTTTCTTTATCGGCATGGATGTGTTGTGAAAGTGATCAGCGACTCCTGGTGCAGAATTATCCCGGAATAATGTGTTCATCAACGTAACGTGGAGTTTTACTTGGTCATATTTATTTGTCATAAAACCTGTTAAGAAATGGGTTAATAAACTTTTTTATATCAATTCGACACAGGGTTCTCGACCTGCGTTGACGTCTGTATTGAGGCTTGCACAACTTTTGCTAAGATGAGAAAACTGGCATTTATGACATTAAAAAAAAAAAAGATTATGATGCTTAAATTTAAGAAGTCCTTGCTTGACAAATTCAAACACGATTGGACGGTTTTGTCAGTTTCGTCAAGAGGGTAGAACATTTTCATGTAATCTGAGAAATTCACAAAAACGTAATTCAGGGAAATGTCACAGGACAAGTCGTAAACAATTACTTTGATTAAAAGATATATTTTAAAGGAATCTTGAGAGTTTAATTCAAATCTAAACAGCCGTTTGCAGCATAGTTAAAAGGTTGACTGAATAGTCCAACTTTAATAATTGAACGATTGCACTAAAACACCAGATATGGCAACAATTTCTTTACAATTTTAACTCAAATCCGTACAATCACTTGGAATTAGATTGCAAACAAACAACAAAATCCCCACGAAAAGAAAACACAGCATGGTTTGTCTGCTATAATAGGTACACTCTAAAACTAGAGATCGGTCACAGGGAGAGAGATACACGTAATTGGTTTCAATGAGTTTCACGGAGGAAACGTGGTCCTCTCTCTCTTTTACCTGCCAATTTGCGGCCAAAAGCAAATTAGAGACTTAATCGAAGCTTTAGCGTATAACTCTAGTGGTGAAACCAGCCCTGGTATACATAATCAAATTAAAGCAATCACTTTTCTTGCTGCGCCAATCCAAAAAAATATCTATGTTTAATTAAGTATGTAAGTAGGTACCTTCTTTTTGAAAGAAATCAACTAAATCTTCTGCAATTTGTTGAAGCATGGTCGAACCATCTGTAAGCTGTACTTTTCCATAAAGTACGTCAACTTCCCTGGGATCATCATTCATGTACTCAACGCCGATCATACGAAGACGCAGTGTTTTATTTCTCAGTAATGGACTGCCAAAATTAAAAAAGATCAGACCAGATCACTTTACTTAAATGTAATGAAAAACACTACTAGAAACATTGGAAATAAAATTTTCTACTCACTCAACATAAGTCTCTTTGAAAGCTTGTAACAAATTGCCAACTTTCTTTTCCTCAACGTTGCTTCCAAGCACCATCGTTCCGAGAGTCAAATGCAGTTTTTCTTGTGTTTGGAATATAGATGCATCAATTCTATGATTTGTAAATTTTCTACAGATCTCATCCTAAATTACAACAATTGCAAAGTATACAAACAAAATCAGTAGGTTAGTATACAGGTGGACAATGAAATTAAAAAAATCTGTATGGCTAGAAAGCTTGACATTGCAGCATCTGCTTACTTTGAACTGCAAGAACTTGGTTTGGATTTGTTTACTGCCAGCTGGGATCGACAGAAAATGTGTAAAGGGCAGCTTTTGACGGGCAGAAGCTACGATGAGATCGATTCTATGCCGAGCAGAGATGACACCTTTTTTATCATCACCAGTGATCACTGTAAAAATACTGATGATAAGACACGATATTTTTATGGGAACTTGGCAGACAAATATGAAATGTACTTAACACAAGAAGATAAAATTCTGTTAAATATTTTCTTTCAATTGGCTGCAAAGGCTGAACCTTTTTTTACTATGCCATGTTGAAACTTACCTATATCACCGTCTTTGGTCTTGCTGGGCACTATAATCATCGTTCTAGTCTCATCTTGCAAACGCATCCGAACACTGCCTTTAGGTCCAATAATGGACCCGAAAAAAATTCTGCGAATCCAAACAAACATGTTATTTATTCATTAAATCACAAACATCCTATAAAAATCAAATGAAATGGGTTCCTCTTGTTAGTAAACAATAGGTAAGGTACTACTTCAGGCTATTTTTTATAATGGCGTTTTAAAGTGGCACGCACTAAGAGCCCTCGGACAATGCTCCAAGCCAGTATTGCTTTCTTAGCAATCACAACCAAAAACGCATGTGCTTATTAGTGCAACCATGCATTACTCCTAGCTTGCAGAGTTTCTGCATTTTAGACGTGATAACCCCAGACACATTAAGATTACCGAAGGTGCATCAACATATAAATTTAAAAAAATAATGGATCCGATGCAGAAAATGTGTGCCAAAAGGGCTAAATTTTACATTTTGGACCGATTAAAGCCACCGAGTTGGACTACGTTTTTCACTATAGCCGCGACTCATTTATACAACTTCGATTTGTTCACTCTCAGCAATAACATAAAATGGTTAAGTCTTTTCTGATTGATCAATTTTTGCTCGTCCATTTTGTTGGGAGTGAGGCTTTGCATCATCACCATTCTCGGTGCAAGAAAGTGTTCACTGGGAGTGAGTGAGCTGGCCAGTCGAACATGGAAAGGTTACCCTCAAGCGCACTCGGTTTCCCAATCGAATGCGAAGATTGCACTCGGTGCGGCCAGCCAAAAACGCCATTAGATTACCGCAGGTTCTTTTGATACGTTTTCATCCATAAGAGCAAACATAACCAGAACCATACAGAGGGCCTGATTAAAGGTAAATGGACGAGCGAAGTGAAGACTTCAATTTGGCTACTGGAGTTCGGCAGTTTGTAAGAAGATGTCAGAAAGAAAAACAATAAATACATAGCTGTCAAATTCTACAGATTTCAAACGATTCATCATGCTTCAAGGCGATTTTTTAATACATATACACTAGCATATGAAAATGAAATTTAACAGACATCTGGCATTAACCATTTGAAACTTATTCTAAAAGTTTCATCAAATCCAGTCCAGACATGTGGTGTGCGTGTTTAGAGTGCAAAAAGCATCAATTGAAACTGAAAAAATCCAATAAAAATCTAATTGACAAGAGAGTTACTGAAAAGCATGCACTCAAATGTATATCAGTCATAGATTCTCATCCTTCACAGAAAACTTAAAATTTTTCATGAACTATAAGCAGCCATTTAGTCTTCAGACTGTAAACAAATAGTGAAAAATAGATGATAAGAATAGCAAAATTGTACAAAAATGAGATTTCTGAGAAAATATCACCATTCCGCTGAAAAAAGTAGGGGTGTAAGTGGTAAGATTTAACAGTTAATCTGAAAATTTCATTCAAATCGGACCAGTTATTTGGGCTGCACAGCGCAAACAAACACACACAAAAAACAAAACAAACAAACAAGTGCAATAATGATTATAATGAGGTGACTGTAGGCGACTGGCAAAAAATTTAGTCAACATTTTTTGTGAGATGTATTTCTTTTATAGATGTTTTTCTATTGAAGTTTGAAAGAATACTACGCTAATCTAGCAGCGTGTTTATGTTAAGCGTCACAGTGAAGCCCTCGTCCTATAAAAGTATAGCCGTTGGGAAACTGCGGTAAACACTTAACTTACCGAGGTATATTGAACACGGATTTATATTTGCCGTTTTCTGTTGTGGACACTACATAATTATCCTGGTAATCTTCTGGTTCACACTCTCCAACTAAGAAAAACACAAGTTGAGATATGAGCTTTCTACATCGGGGCTTCAAGGAATTGTTAGAAGGAAGGGACGTGAAGTGCGAAACTTATGTCCAAACCCAGGACCTCTCGAATACCAGCCAAGTGCTCCTCCAACTGTGCGAACACACTTCTCACAATTTTTTTTTTTTACGGGTTTGAATGACGAGAAATCCACAAAAACTTTCGGAAAATTTCGTTAACACCATGATGTTCACTTCCTTAGGGGTTGAAGCATTTTACCAGTGTTGGGTACTGCTTTTTTTAAGGAGCAGGTCTGCCACTATAACCATCATTAAAAAGTAAGTAACGCTAATTTTTTGCCCTAGCATCCAAAAGTAGCGCGCTAATTTTACGATTTTCTAAGCTAAGAATGAACCAAAGAAAAATATGAAATAGAAATAGCTTTCGTAAATGTGCAAGTCGTCACCAGCATGGCGTCCAGCATGCACTCAAAACACCACACATATGTAGGCTATGTCCCATTTTTTGGCACATTTTCTCAAAATTACTTTTTGAAGCCAGGCTGCAGCTACAACATTGTCTTGTTTAAAGACAGTGATTTCAATTTCATTGCTGATTTTCCAGATTTTGATCATTTCTACGTGCTTGACGCTCCGACCAATGTGGAGTGTAGAACGGCCGACTTTAAATGTGGGCTCTGTACCGATTGAGTCAAAAAGCTAAGAACTGTATATCCTAAAATACGTAGCCTTTATCTAACAGCCCCTTTCAGTTTGTAAAGAAACATTCACTCAAAGCAGAGGCTCCCCAATTATTGACATTCCTCTGTGTCTCTCAATCATACTTGTGTGGCAAGCCAACGCTTATGGACGCCAACGCGATGGCAACGAAGGCTGACTGATGTGTGTAAGGGAAGGCCTAAAGGGACACCTATCTGCCAGAGCAGCTACATGCAAATAGTTCGACAGGAAATCTTGTGCTTCTGACAAGCTCCAAGAGTGTAAAATGGGGGGGAGGTTGACATCAATTCGCTATGGAAAAAAGTTGAGCTACCAGTAGCATGCTACTAGTCAGGTAGTGTAGGTAGAAGTAGCACAGCTAGAAGTATAGCTGCTAGTAGTAAAACTAGTATACGTAGTAGCTAGAGCTAAAGCCCGAGCTAGAGCTAGCAGCTAGTTAAACTGTAGCTAGAAGTTATAGCTAGTGCTAAAAGTGTGCTCTACTACCCAACACTGCAGATTACCCTTGAAGAAGGGAAGAGCATATTTGACGATATATTGGGAAAGTTTTAGTGGACTGCTGATCATTGAAACCTAGTTAGAAGACTAGCCTAGCACCCTCCTGATGGGCAGATGCATATTTTGGCTTTGCTACACAATTTCGGTTTCACCACGAAATTTGTTCTTCGCCTATTCATTGCTGGTAGTTGAACGTTTATACACATTTTTTTCCAGTTCATAAAAGTTTGAATGCCTGCAGTTTGGGGCCCTGCAGGGGAATCCAAAACATTCTGAAATTTCAAGTTAGCTTGATATGGTATTCCTTTCTGACTAATTTTTGCAATTTGAACAACATTTGCATGGCCAAATTTTTGAAACAGCAATTTTTAAAAATCTGTGGCAAACCCAAGGCACAAAACAAATTTAGTGGGGAAGCCAAAATTTTATGGCGCCCAAATATACTTGTGCCCATTGGGGGGCTAATAGGATCAACAGAAGGCTGTTTTGAAACCACGGTAATATTGAGTTAGTACGCTGCATTTTTTTTTATTCTCTCCCGTTTGCTTCACTGATACCTACATTCTAGAGTGCGGCGTTCATGTCAACATATCCAACACACACGTAATATCAGTCCAAATGGCTGCGATTAAGCAAACTTAAAATGGGCAAATAAAAACCAGGCTATGAATATCTAGGCTTCACATGAATATCAGTCCCCTAACTTCCTAAGTAACACCGATGTTCAATTATACGAGGAATTCATAAACATGAACCAAAACAACCTCGCACGGGTATTAACAGTGTAACGGAATTACACAAAACTACGAAAAGGCAAATTTGACTTTGCCCCCACACACAACAAAAACTAAAATTTGGTGAGCCAGCCCATTCACTTTTGGCGCTCAGGATATTTAGGTCCTCTCCAATGGGAATTGTTCCTGGCATGCACACTGAGTGATTGAATGTAATTCCTAACCCTCCATGCAGCTGATTTCGTTTTCCTCCGTGTAGTGCGCAGTTCGTTGGTTGAATGTATCTGCTTTCATCGAGGAAGAAATCCTGTAACATTGTCCATCTATCCAGAGCAAATTCGGCTTTAAAACGTCCATCGCGTTCTTCCTGCTGGTTCTACCAAGTTCTACGTCTGCTACTCATCTACTAGAGATCGAGGAGTGATGACACACACGCACGTGGGTTGCGGAGGTAGACAGGGGAGAATCAACAGCTGAACTGCCAGCTGATCATATTTCGATTCCGACGCATCTAAATCTACACGATACATCTAAACGTCGAGGTGAAAAGTTGTTGACTGTTGAGTGTTGAGACACAGTTGTTAGACCTAGTAGGTACGAAATTTACACCAATGTTTCAAATAATTACTAACTATTTACGTGTGTTGTTGATAAAGAGATAACACCTTTTTTTATTAGCTCGCTGTGCTTTGTTGAGAATGGGAGATGAAGTGGATTTACAATTCAAAGCCAACAATCCCGGAGCTTCAAGACACGGAAACTTTATAAATTACTATCAGTTTCATCCACCTCAAGATCGAATGAGACTTTTCCCAGATAATTTGTGGAATTCGGATGTGAATCAAAATTTAATATGTCTTGACATAGGATGTAATTCAGGAGATTTGACACAGTCCCTTTATACTTTCTTCTCCCAACTTCTCCCTGCACCCTCAAACCAGGTTGGTGATATTGGCTCTGAAAAAACTTCCAACAGTACCAGCAGAAACTGTTACATCTTAGGTATAGATATTGACCCCCTACTTCTAGAAAGGGCCAGAGAGACCAACACTTACCCAAACAATGTCACTTACTTAAACCTTGATTTCATGAGTGACGTGCGAGACAGTGAGTTGCGTACTTTTTTAACAGACAAAGGAAATTGCAAGCTCTTTGACGTGATCTTCTGCTTTTCTGTAACTATGTGGATTCATTTAAACCATGGTGATATAGGCCTCAAGAAATTTTTATTGGATGCATCGGAATGGACCAACATGTTAGTCGTGGAACCGCAGCCTTGGAAATGCTATAAAAATGCGGTGAGAAGGTTGAAGCGTTCATCAGGAGAACTGTTTACAAACTTCCAAAGTCTTAAGTTGCGATCAACTGTTGAAGAAGATATAGAAAATATTCTTTTAACAGAATGTAACTTCAAAAAAGTTTTAGAAACACCTGAAACTGACTGGGGTAGAAGACTATTATTTTACGTTCGAGCCAAATGATTCTCTAACTGTAGCTTAACCATTATCAAATAATTAAAACACCAGAAAGTTGCTATTTTTATTTGATTTAATTCGTTATATCGTAATACATAAGGTAAAATGTTTAATGCACACTTTACAACTTAATTACAAATATATTTAATTTTATTAGACATAACTGCATGTAATCATAATTTGTCACATGTATCACATGAATCTGATAAAACATTCTTTTGATATATTTTTATTATTTTTATGTAGGTACTAGGTACTACTAGTTTAGTAGGCTATGTACAAACATTTACGATTCATAATTTTTAAATCCAACATCATTAAAGTTGCACCCACAATGCTCTCCATGCTGCCTTGTAAGTATGTTCCCATTTCATAGCTTGACATAGGTAATATTTTGATAGATACGAGAAAATAAATTTTAGAAATGATCAGTTCTAGCTACCTCTGCTCAGAGACCCTTTAAGAATCAATGTTTTTTGACGTATGTTTATCCGTGATCGTGATTGATTTAAATGAGGATTGGAACTATTATCATTTGAATGTGATAGAAATACTACCTTCATGCCTAATAATAAGTAATAACGAGTATTGATGCGTCTGGACCTTACATTTCTTGAGACTTTACTATGGACAATTTATTTTTGTATACAGTAGGTACTCAAACGTTTTAACATTTTGAAATTTTCATCGTCATATTTCACCTGCAAACATCGGAAAGTTGGGCTTCAAGAGCGGGCTCCGCACTAGCACGATATTCAACATACGGCATTATTGAAGTGCATGTACATAATACCATCATCACATATCTTTCTTTCTTTCAATTTACATTTATATTAATTAACTACCTATAGTTGTTTCCATATTTTGGATTGGACAAACACATGTTCTCTTGAGTATTTTTGTGTTCAAAGACACTGGTAAATCTGCCACAGACTGGATATTACTTTATTATTATTGTTCATTTGCTGAATTATGTAAATCCATTGCATATTTCAATTTGCACCTAATGGTTGCAGTGTAACTCAAACTTCAGCTATGTGTTCTATTTGATCCTGTATTAAATAATCGATACAATTAAGTCCAACGCAAGGTTAGATAATCAATCCAACAATACCAAAGTAGAAATAGGCATAAATTACACCAGTGATCAATTATCCTTTAATATCTATCTTATTCGTTTTCATCCGTGGAGTTGTTCTTTTGTTAAAACTTAAAAATTTAAAACCCATACATACATTATTACTCTATATAGTCTATGCATTAGACAAATCAAAATTATTGCTTAAGTATATAGAATAGAAAGTCATTGGTGGTAAATTATCCACGTAATAAAGGCAGCTGCTAAAATATAATTACTAGTATAGGTATGAGGGTCTTTGCTTCCAGCAGAGAATAAGTTTGGTGTATCAACTATCTATAGGCACCCTACTTGAAATACCAATACAATCACTGAGCATATGGGATTCACTGGGTCCATGTTAATCAAAATCAAAAGTACAGGTGTTTACTGAGCAAAAACCATACATAATTGTCTCTTGATGCAGATTGTTAGTAACAGCAATGCCATGTGCTGACGTTCAGAGATTGGGGAATCTCACACCATGCGCCAAGCAAATGTGGAAATACTAATTAAATGAGATTTTTATGATCCATCTCAAGCTGTCCCAAGACAGAAAAGATTTCCGTTCGCTCCAGAACCCAGCCAATAACCTGGATAGTGGACACGCAATTGGTAAAATAACTGTGTACTTTGCGGAAATAATACACATGTAATGTAATACACAGTTCCCGTGCAACATTTTAGGTTATGTTTACCCCAACTTCACATTAATTTGCCTACACACATTTGTACATTATTTACTTATTACTTATTGTTTTAGTATTATATAACTATTTTTATTATTGAGTATCTATTTGATTACTGTTATCAATATAATTTATAACACATTTAGGCGAATATGACAGCTTTAAAAGAACAGTCTCTCATATAATAGTGCATGAGTAATGAGAAAAAAAAACTTGTAGAACTATCAAAAGAATATAGAAAAGTTCTAAAACCTATTCAATAAATAAAAAGCTGAAAATGAAGTACTGGTTAGCGATTGAATGAAATGTTAATATTGTTTGTGGATCATGATGAATTACCGGCTTGTCTGTTTGTAACCGACTGCACAAGTTTCCAGTAGACAAACGATCGGAAGTGTTGCGTCTCGTTGCTCACCAGACAAGGTCCTGGTGCCGGGAACATAGGCACCAGCTTCTGGTAAGACAACCGGAGGGGTCACTTCTCGCTCGAGCATTCCCCTGGCTTCTGGTAAGGAGCGTAGTCTAGATGGTACTGGCCTGCAAAATAAGATCACCCAAGTTTGATTTTGCACCCCCGATAACCAGATTTTCAGCTAAAAAGACAGGAACGTTAAAAATCTGGCCTGAACCTTTTTATGGATTCAGCACATCCTTAAAAGTAAAGTACAAGTTCTTGTATTTCAGTATTTGCTTTTGAAAACACTTGCAATCCATTCACAATTAAACAGGTAATCACAGTTAGCGTGAGAATGTTTGATTTCGGCGCAACTTGTCGTGCTCATTTTAGAAAAAACAAACAGTCGAGCACCAAAATTAAGAGAGAATTCTCAAACTCTATTTTCCTATGTTTACCAGCTGTTAAGTTCAACTCACCTGGTTGAGCTATTTCTTCCATGGTGGCCTCTTTGCATTCGCTTGCATGGTGATTCTTGCCGCAATTGAAGCAGGACATCTTGGGCGGTGGATAGATGGTCGAGTAAGTCGGTACAGGCGCCGCTTGCATGTAGGCCGGTTGCGGAGGGGGCTGGGTTTGGGGCAGGTGATACTGGTACATCATCTCTCCATTCGGAGCGTACGAAAAGTTGTGTCGCATGTAGTTCCCTTGTGGAAAACTTTGAAATATCGACGCGCTACTCCGCATCGGATGGTATTGCGATTGCGGAAGGAATGCTGCGACCGGCGTGTAAGGCACATTACTAACGTCGCCTGATCGCGAGGAAGAAGTGTTGCAGCCCACGTAGTGCGGTGGCGGGGGCTGCGAAGTCGTGTTGACGCTTGTGTATGGCGAGAACATCTTCCGCTCGTCCAGCATTGGATGCGACGTGCGCGGTTGCGGCAACGGACCTTGCACTCCGTTCATCATGGACCCGTCTCGTCGGCAACTTGGCAGTATTTTCTGGTTACCTTCCAAAATGACGGTAACCGGCTTCTGGCCGCGGCCGCGCGCGACTGTCTGCACACCCGGTGGCGTCGCTCGACTGCGACCTATGCCGCCTGGAGGTCGAGACCTGCCATTGTTGCCTTGATTTGACACTTGCGAAATCAGAGGCGTTTCTAACGTCGGCTGAATTTCGTTGGGTAGCGCAGGTGACTTCTTATCCACGCGATCATCACAGCCTGGACTGCCGCGCTCGGCCACTACAAACTCTTTTGAGCTAAACCCTTAAAAGTAAGAGAAAGTCGTTCATGGTGAATATTTAGACAGCTTCAAATTTATATACCAACTGGCAACACTGATACATCATAGCATTATGTCATAGGCATACATTACAGATGCCGCAACCGACAGGATTATGCAGATTTGGGCAGCCAAAACTGAGAAATCTTGATAGATATTTCATGGCGTAGATATTAGCTATCAGAACGATTAAGTGATGGAGCTCAGAAGGTCAAAACTACCTCTGTCCCAGTGCGAAGAAGACGACGTGATGGAAGGCGTCTCTGGTGGCGAATGACTTGCGCTGGAACTGTTGGAAGCACTGCTGCTGTTGGAATTGTGTCGAGTGGCATCGGCATCCAAGCGCAGGCTGCGCAGGTTTTGGTCCATGCAGTACATCTGATGGAAACCATTTCATTCTTAGTTAGTAGCAGTTACGCCAGAAATACTCGCCAGCGAGCCCACCGCAAATAACAGATGCAAGGCTGCAGGTACCTGGTTAGGGTATGCCGAGGCAGCTGGAACAGCGATGCAGGTGTAGGTTTGGCCTCCCTGTGGGGCAGCCATCATCTGCGGGGGAGGATACATCATTTGCGGAGGGCCGTCCATCGGGCCGCCAGGAAACGCGCGTAGAGGGTAGGGGTTGACAGGCGGATGACTCCTTTTGCTGCAAGCCTGCACAGAGGTAGAACAATGTGCATAAGTTCCACGTTGTATTATCAGGCAAAGATGACACACCAATATCTGGTCTGGGAAATGCAATCGTTGATCAAAAATACTAACTGTCACTGCCCATGAAGTTCCCAGAAGATACAGATTCGATCTAACTAGTGGGAAAAAGTTTTAGGCAAAGCCAGATATGATAAACGGATAGCATTATTCTAGAGAGCATAACTCCGCAACTATATAATACATTGGCAATGCAGAAAATGTTCATTTCTGAACGAGATACGAAATTAAAAAAAACTATTGACTAAGCTGGGTGAAACTGCAAAGTCCACTAATAACTTGTCAACGTTTCGCGCACTGTTGTGTCGTCATCATCAGGGGCATCTTAATTGTCTGAAAGCCTCCACGGCAATTGCTGCCCAACTTCTCTTGTGTGACTGGTGTCTAAATGCTCAGTTTAGAAGCCCCTGGTGATGCATACAGAGCAGTTTGCAAAACGTTGGGAATTTAATAGTGGACTTCTAAGTCCAGTTCTTCTAAGTAACAGTTTTTTGAAAACTAGTGCTAAGATTAGAAAGAAGACATGTGTCTGAATAAAAAGAGATACGAAATCACCAACGATGGACAGGGCAGCAACCCTTCGCCAAAGTAGTGGGTTTGGCGAGGCTGCAAACACTAATGATGGTAGCTCTGGACTCTCTCGCAGCCATTGTGCGACTATTCGTCAGCCCCACGACGGTGCTCCCAAAAATCTCAACATCAACTGAGCCGCCAGCCAGGCTGTTTCTCAAAAACATTACACAGCGCATAATTTTGAAAGCCTCGCACACACCACACGATGTTAAGGTTCCGTGTTGAACAGAATACGAGATACGCGTGTCGTGGTTTACAAAGCAGTGTTTGCCATAGTGTTGTCACTCCAGTTAGATCATTATTTGGATGGCCATGTTTTCATTTTCACTACACCTCCTTTCCCTTACACTACGTACTGCGTCAATGGACATTGGAATACTACGGCATGACTCTACACCAATTGGACATGTAGGGAGCATGACTATTTAACAAATAATGCGAGGAAGATCCTGGTTCCGATGAAGTATTACTGCTACCACTGCTTTTTTTTGTAAAAATATATATGCTGGGTTGTCTGTCTTGGCCCTTGGATGTAAAAATACGGATGGTCTAGTGGCACCATACTTGATTTTTCCTTTGATATCTATCCCTTTTGGCAATTTGGTAGCAAGATGTAATTTACATTTACATGCTCTTTATGTCAAAAATGGAATGCTCCAGAATTTGTCAAAATTATTTATTTTATGATTGCAGAGTTGCAGAAATATGGGGCTTCTTTACAGCCCTTGTCAAAATACTTTTACAAACCTGAAATTATACAATAAAATTCTTTAGGCTCATGTCTATTTCCTAATCTTAGCACTAGTTTTCAACTGAAGCATTTTACGTTACCCCTGAAGAAGTAAACAGCTTAGTTAAAACAAAATATTGGGAAAGTTTAAGTGGATTTCTTAGCGTTCAAACCCAGTTAGAAATCAGTTTTTCTAAAATTATATTAATCGAGCACCATTCTGAAAAGAGGTGCTGGTAACCAGTGCTATTATTGCTTACCCTCACAAAAAAAAACTGATTGCTACTATTTGTGTTTTATACTACTAGGTACTTATTTCAGGCAATGCTGTTCTCCTGAACAGAAATGAATCTTGGTATGAATGGTCACCCATTCAGCTTTTGGTCCATCACAACGTTGCTTAGCTTCGGTGATCTCATGAGGGCCAGTATCAAACTCGTAAACTGTTCTAAATCTGCTTTATGCTGAGTTGATATCGCCTGGTGATAGGTCGGGTTGGTAACTCTGGTGAGATTAATGTAATTATGGACGAAGATATTATCACGCACCTCTAGCATTGAACTGTCATACTTTCTCCTAGTAGCAGGAGTTAATTCACGCTTATCAAGATTGCAGATTCCATTAGTATTTTGAAGCTTGACAAAAATGTTTCTTAGTTGTGTGATTGCACCAGATGGTAAACCTAAATTGTTCAGTTGATCATCGCGCATTCCCTTCAACTGCAAAAAATTAAAACAATTAGTTTATCGACGATACAGTTTAACCACTACGTAAAGTAATACGATAATATTCCTGTGAAAGTTACCTCATCAACAGAATAATTTTGAAGACTAGAAATATAATTTGGCATTTCTTTTTCCAACGTTTCATGTAGCAAGTCTGTTTGCTCCGTGTTCTTCTGAATATTCAGTTGGAGGAGTAAAGGAGGTGGAGCGACACTAGTGTCGATCGAGTCGTGCCTTGAACTCATCAATGGAGTCTTATCTGATCTCCGGCCACCTTTTTGATGTCCCAACTCGGCTGCAGGCAGAGGAGACCCTGCCCCACTTGGAGACATCGATTGAGCTGGAGAGGCTGGTCGACTGACTAACGGAGATGACGGGTAGGGTGAAGTGTCGATACCCGGTTGTGTGGATTCTCCACAGAGACTAGACATGATAACTGGAGAAATTCCACTTTGCCATGGTAGAGAAGACACTGGCTGATGACTAGGTGATGCATAAGTGACGTGCATGTAGTTTGAAGGAGGCATCGGATCCGGTGGCAAGCTCAGGCCAGGAGGCAAGCCCAACCCTGGTGGTGGTAGCGGTGCTGTATTAAATGAAGCAATATTTAAGTTAGAATTATAAGTGTGTTGTTAACGGTGTTTGCTGTTTTGATAAACTTTTGGTCCAAAACAGCAAACACCGCAAGCAACACTTAAACAAAAAAACGGCTCTGAAAACCTCTGTTCATCCAAATCTATAACTAGCTAGTTGACACTGGGTCCTTTAACTAGACTTTAAATAGGGGATATTTAGAAATTCAGTTGTTCTTACCAGTTGGAACAATAGCAGCTCCCAATGCTATGCAGTGGCTATCTGGAAGTACCGACTCTTCAGGCAGAATTGGGCAGGGTACGCAGGACTGTGGAACAAGTGCATGATAAGTTCTGTTCCACGTAAGCGATTTGCTATCTTGGCTCCTAAAGCCAATTATTATAGTTACTTGTCAGTAGGTGGGTACACAAATTGCACAAGTTGTATGTACTTTTAGGTTGCTGTAAACAAATTGATTCAGATGCTATTTTCTTGTTTGTCGTCTGGCCAAATTTCCTCTTGAAGGATGGTACTCAATTAGAACTAACTATAATGAAAGCAAAATCATATTTGGAGGATTGAAGCTTAAGAAATAAGTCCATAAAAATAAGCTTACCTGCAACGGAGGATTATGGTACACTAGTCCGATGCTCAAAGGCTTGGTTAACTGCAAACGTTTCCTATGTTCATGGTGCAACAACTCTAATATACTGCCGTACACTGACTTTTGCTCAAACGAAAATGCTGGGTGATTTAGAGCTAGTGTATAAAGTACAAGTAGCTCATCGAGGGGACTTTCATCGGAGGGAGAATCGTTCATAATTGCGTTAATTTCACACAAATCCAATTTTTGTAGAATTTTATGGAGGCTATTTGAGCATATGTGGTTGCACGACCGTAGAAGAGATATTTGGAGAGCTAGAAGTCTTCGAGTCTGTTGATCTCGAAGCCTTTGCAGGTCGGAGAAATCCGGGGCAGGATTATTTGCTTTAATATCTGCTTCCCTCAACTTGTGGAAGGATTGTCTTCCAATGTCCTCCAGACATGTGCCAAAGAACCGTACTTCGAATGGAAGGCACACATCTATCAAGCTACACATCACATCAATTCGTTTATGCGCTTGCAAAGCCTGAAACCATGTCACCACGTCTTCTTTACACACCATTTCCAGAAAACATTTATTATTTCTGTATAAAGTAAATCACAATTGGCAAATAACGCGAGAGCCCTGCGCCTCAGTTTTCTTCATTCGCCTGCCTTGTTGCAGTTTGGCATTGCGCTACGATAAGCACTGCGCTAGTATCGCCACTCTAGAGGAGAGTCGGCTGTGAAGTTATTATCTAAAAATACATATATACATTTCTATGGACGTGCAATGGATATATCTCATTCAAATAAATCGGACATTAGATTGTCTGCAATAATCAAGGAATCAAGCGTAATTTCTTGTAGAGGAATCACAAATAATAATACAACAGAAAATCGAATTGCTTGACGTTCAAGATTTGCATTTAGATTAGATGGCTGTGGAGCAGCTGTATGTACTACGGTATTTCCGGGAATGTGTTGAATTCAAATGGGAGAAAGTGAACCCGCGAAAGTGCTTTTCTAGAATATTCTCTAAATGTAACATGAAAACAAGTTGGCTTTTAATCAATAACGAGTCTTTATTTTATTCCAGAACAAAACAAATGGAAGTAAAGTATTTCTTCTCTGTAAACTAATGTCAAATGCATCAAAGTCGACGCAGCGCAGCCTTTCCAGGTATGAGTCGACAGTAATTGCTGGAAGAAAGAGTAAATGACTGCCAGTAGGGACATTTGTCCTTAAGCCCCTTGCCTGAAATTAAAGATGCAAGCTAGTAAAAGAAGGTATTTACACCGTAGAATTCATTTCGTATTTCGCTAGGTAATTACTTTTTCCAGATGTTGTTTAGCACGAATAGCAATCTCAAAAACTAGTTCTTTAAACTGTTGTCCTCGGTTTCCTCGGATAATGGACTCCTCGGCAACTTCATGCTTGAGAAGAGTATCTTGTGGCAACATCACGCTACTCCTTTGAGCGTTGTATGGGATCGAGCGGATTAAGTTTGCAATTCCATGAGCCTTACCCAGATGACTAGCAACATGATCTGCATGAACGTTTTCTATACCTGCCACCACACACAAACCAATAAGTAGTATAATTTTTTTACCTACATTTATGAGAACTATTTGTATATTTTTTTATTTATTTAGGTATCTATTTGTTCTGACAATGACAAGGTCCTACCTGATGCTTGGAGCAACAGGTAATATACTGAGGACACTGATTGATCGGCATACACTTCCATAGAATCCATTGTAGGCAGAGTGCTCGATGTCAGTTGCTTAGTGCGCATTGCTATCAAACGCTTAAAATATCTCTTCGAAAGTTTATGCCTCTGAAGAGCCTTATTAAGAGAAAGAGATAGTTAGATTACTTGATATCGCAAACTGTAATCTTGAATGTAAAAAAATACGCACATTAAGATTTTTACAGAAACGGGTGGTAACATGAAAGTATACATACCCGAGCAAGCTCTATTGTGACTGGATGTTTAGGAGCATTTTTTTCGTACAACTGCTCTACCGATTGTTCCCAAAATTTCATTCTCATCTGACCAATTTTTGCGTCGCTAATATTGTCTTGCACCTTTGCAACCTCGATATTAAATGCTCGTATAGCAAATGCTGATGTTCTGACTTGACCGGGCAAGAGCAGTGTACACAAAAAGTTTTCATAGTCATACTTTCTGAGGGGAAAAGATATTATTTAGAAAATACCGAAACTATTGTTTTTAACCAACCCGAATTTAAGGTTATAACACCCGGATTCTTGATTATTACCTCACCATCTCCATACAATACTCAGAGGATGTCTGGCTACGCTTCGTACTGTATTCGAAAATACCATTCTGAGATCGAATCGGGATTCTTCGTGCGCTCAACCAAACAGCCCTTCGAGTAAGAATCATCAATGGACTAACCCACCGAACGTTCAAACCAAAAGTTCAAACTTCAGCCTTCATCGCCTGCGATGCGAGGTAAGCTGGCTGTTGGGACTTGAGCAAGCCTGGATTCAGCGCTGCGCCGCCGCGATGCTGCTCTCCGAGCGGATAGTGTAGAAATTCCCTTTTTTTTATATTGGTGTTTAACGACACACTGTATTGACAACTGACCCTGTGGCACTGGTCTATTGGCGTCGGTGAATGATAGGGTGATAATGAGGGTGATGAT
>QKMV01000032.1:0-41233 GCA_003287335.1 Lednia tumana
ATATATAATTTGCATGAAAAGTATAATTAATTAATATAAGGGTGAAGAGTGACGAGAAATATACCGTTGGAGGGTAGATTCGACGACTAGTTGTTTTCATGTTATGTTTGTATTCTCGAATATCAGACGTCGCACAGCCACGAGAAGAACTTTGTGTCTGAGATAATTCCAGACGCCGGCGTCGCGTCGCATCAGAGAAGGATCGTGAGTGAGGGAGATAGTCTCAGTAATGAAGCTCTTCCAAAGACATCAATAAATGCTGACGATAATAATTAATACTCGGTCTGTACAAAACAGCGTGGAAACTTGTGCAGGCAGTGCACAAGTTTGTTCTGATAGGTTGGTGACGTTACCAGAACACTGCATGAGACGATGTCTGGAGATAAACTTATTTCTTCAATAAAATAGCTTGCAGAGTTCCCTCCTCTCTAGTACACTGCATGTGCAGTATAAGAAACACAAAACTTGAGAAAAGATTAAACAATTTTATTTCACTTAGTTTTATTTACAGGTCACATTTATAATAAAGTTGCACTCGAGATGCATTCGATTTATTTTTTCCAAAGCATTACTCCCACGCATAATTTATTTTAAAATATATCATTTTCTCATTAACTGAAGAGACGCGATTAGGTTTGTGGACACCTTTAATTCTTATAACAATTGGTCGAAATCGACCATCATCACCTATAAGTAAGCAATCGATTCCTGAACCCTATTACCATTAATTATTATGCAACCTCCTAATGATTGGTTTGATCCCATTTGATGACAATTATTCTCCAGATCAGCGAGGGGTTTCATCCCTTATCCAGCTTGTGCGCAGACATCTTTGCGTAGAGCGCATGGTCAAGGCAGCGAGGGTGTCTCGGCAGTGGGGGATATGCGGCTTGCATTCACGGCGAGTCTATTGCCGCTCCACAGATGAGCGCCAGTCGTTGCTCCGCTGTGGAGGGAGGTGCACGTATCTCGACAAGCCTCCGACATCACCTCTCCATGAAATAAACACAAGATATTCTATCAATCGGAGATATCAAAATAAAGGACAAAAATATCACGCTGTGGTATAGTGAAGTAAAGTTATTATTGTGGTGTTTGACTGAACATTTACGTCGCAAAATAGCGTAGAGTTGAAAAATCTTTTTTGAAAACTCAAGAAAAAACAGTTAATTATTATTACGTTATTATAAACAGTGAAGTGATATCCATACGTTTAATCGAACTCGTTGTAGTGATTCGTCGGTGTAACAGTGTAGAGTTTTTTTGTGGTTTAAGGGTAGATTTTGCTCCGTGGTTTTGAGACTCACGTCGCAAAGCTATTCACGCTGCAGGGGTGGTTTTCCAACACGATTCTCGATTTCTGAGGCTGAGGTTTTTGCAGGAACTTCTCCCCAGTAAACATCGGCCGATTTCACCGTGGCTGGTAAGCATTAGTGTTAGCTAGTCAAATCCCACCCATGCTTGTATAGTCGCAATCCTCCCTTGGAATGCACTTCTATGGCCTTGTTCTCGCTAGCACTGATCGCACTTTCAGGGTGTTAATTCTACGCGATGCGATGACTGGCTTTACGTCCCGTACGTTTTAAGTTGTCACGCGAAAAATCTTTACACATTACCTTCGAGCACTTATCGATTTCGTAACTCGAAGGTACATGTTTGCAGGCAAATGAAACTAACCCTTTCAGTTCTTGAGCGTGCGACTCATTCAAGTCCAAGTCTTCTGATACATGTACGGGGTACGTTTTTCCATGAAGCTATGTTTTCTTCATCACAGGGATAATAAATCCACATTGATTTATATGTACCGTATGATTATGGTGTAGGCCTTCTAATAATGTCACACATTGGCAGTTTTAATAACATATCATTATTTTTAAACTCGCGGTTCGCACACAAAGTTTTACGCTCGTATGTCAATATTGCATGCAATGATTATAGGTACGTGTGCTCAAAGTTACGGGATTTATTTTGATTTGTAGCGGGTAGAGAGTATATGTATTATTACAAAACACCATCAATTTGGTAACCGATTTTGAACGGGTAATCACACATAAATTAACAGTATTTGAAGAAGAATTCTCGACTTTGCTACAGGAATGTTTGTATGTTGTAAATTCGAAGCTAGTTCACAATCATATCACAAATCAGCTTCAACCCAAATAATGCTGTGTGCCTTCTAAGTTCTCGTGGATATCGTGTGTTCGAACATGCAAGCACGTCAAATAGAAGCTTGGTTCCAACATGTTCATGTGAATATTCCGAAAACAATTGCGATATCCGGTCAATATTTGGGTCGAACTGCAATATGCGTTAAGTGATACTGATAACGTTGATAATGAGTTCTAACCGAATGGATAATTACATCGTGCAAACGAATGTAAAACTATGTAGCTATGTCGGCAGGGAGGCCGGCCGGCACGGTGGAGCAATGTCTTCGTCTCTTTCTGCCTTTAAATATTGGTAGCGTGACTCATGGCGGGCTCTAGCTTATATGCAGGAGAACTCACCGCGCTCAACGTGCTATTCCCAAACGCTTCAATTATATACGTTTCGGAGATCGCAGTCGCAATTAAAACTTTGCTTCGATTAAGCTTCAGTTTACGATGCATATTGAATTGATACATATCAATTAAATGTTAATGTGTGCTTAAAAATGCCAGTAATTTGGCTAGAGGTGAAGAGGCTAGTATAGCAACCGAGATTTCCGCAATGAAATTTGCTGAAAAATTAATTTGGTATCCGATTGATATTTCAGTATTTTAAACCTTGTGCTGCATTTAGATGAAGGACACATGTTTCCGTTGAAAAGTTCATCAGTCAAATTACGGGAGATCTGTGAAAAATTTAGCTGTGTCAGATATGTGCAATGTGAAAGCATTTCAAACTGATTCGTGAATCTATTTAAAAAATTGACTCAATGGAATGAAGCCGAAAATGAAACAAAGCTCTGATGCACGCGGTACACGGTGTTTACCCATTCAACAGCTTTACAGATCGTTACCTCAATTGCTAACACAGCAACAATGCCAGTGTAGGTACAGCGTGTTTACCTTTGTCAATATCAAGATGAAAATCAACATAATCGAAGTTATTATCTATAAAATTATAAATAAAAACGATATTCCTATTGTACTATGCTTAGTAGGATCGATTTGAATATAACATGGTAACACCCTGCTAGTTAAACTCAATAATGCCACGTACGTTAACCAGACAGAACAATCAATCGCTCATTTGCATAATTGCTAAAAAAATGTTTAGTCTTTAGCATGTTGGTGTTATTCTTGGCTGATGGATCACAACGCAACATATAGTCCATATTGTTATAAAGTTACAATAATATGGCGTGCCCCACAATTTTCAAACTGCAGTTTCAAATTTTGCGGCTTAGGTAAGGTGTAATATGAAATGATAATTACCTAAGTTAGTTATTTTCATGATGCTGTAGATCTCTTGCAACTAGCGATGAACCAGATGATAAGTTGTGGCTATGAGTGAGTCATTTTTGGTAGTGGACAGAAGTGTTCACTTAAAATTTCTGCAAGGTGCTGGAAGTCATTCATATTCATCAAGGAAGTTGTGATCAATCACGAACTATCTTCGATCGTGATTTATGCACCCATTGGCAAACGATTGTCATCTGTACAATCAAAACAATCGACACCTTCGGTACCCCACTCGCCGAATCCTCAATCACCTGCAGGCTCGATCAAACTCGTTGAAAATTACAATTTATAATCCCCGTGCAATTGTTTCCATTAAGTGGGTAAACAATAGTGAATGGTGGTGATGTGTTATGTTAATGCAGTCGGGTTTCCATTGTCTGGCGCTTGAATGTTATTCACAAGATGTTTCGGCAGTTATTAATCATCATGGTGGTAGTAGACGCTTCTTCGCGGCAAGGTTGATACAAGAAATTGAACTGCTTCTCGTTAGATCCGAGCGCCGTCTTGAATATTTGATTTTCCGTTTGTTGAAAACAATGCCTTTAACGCACGTTTGAAAATAAATAAGTTTAACTTTTACTTGGCATGCGGCCTGAAAGTGGCTTTACGCTCGCTGAGCTTTCGTTGTAATTGCATTGTAGAACTTCGCATGCACGCGGAGAGATTTTCTGACTCGCCCCTTTATTTTTGGGTACGTGATCAGAAAGTGGGCTCACTAACGTGTGAGAATGGTGCACCTATGATTGGGATGTTGTGCTTGTTTGAAAGACACAGGAACATATGGTACAACAACTTAAAGTAAAAAATTATACGAAGCCTGCGTCCTGAAAAGTATTATACCTCAAAACACGCTCGCGTCGATGCATTGTAGAACGTGTTCACCTCATAAATAAATCTGATAAATGACACGTCATTCATTATTAGATCAATTACCAGGCGTTTCCAGAAATTATTATAAATTGTCCCACCCACAATGAAGCGAATTTGTTTACTGAAGACTTAACGATTTATAGTAACGTGCCGCATCCCAATCATCGGAAACTACTATCAAGAAGCCCAGTTTTCATAATGCATTTGCATCCTGAATATTACGCTATCTCTTTGTTTGGTGGTACAGCATCAACGTGTGCCATGATCAATAAGTGTACAATAATGTCATGAATTTTTCAGTTTCGTTCTCTCGTCAGTAGTAATACTAGTACGTTCAGGTATCACATTTTCTCGTCTGCGGATACCTCTCCATGTTCAGTCGTTTGCTCTATAATCTTATTAGAAAATCTGTTAAGTTGTCACTCCTAGCCACAATTACATCTCATTATACTTGAAGTGCGAAACAATTCTAGCCCATTTATCTCTGTCATAATAAACGCGGCCTTGCACAGATGCAGTCTGTTTGGTTGCATGCTGCTAGTGCTGCTGAATAAATTCAGAATCAAAATCAAATGTGGGTTGTGGTCACGCGCTCTCGCGTTATGCTATGGTGGTTACTGACTACTGAAATAATACTATCGATTTTTGCTGACGCTAGTGCTAAGAATAGTATATAAAATTATTATTTATAGCCTCCAAACGCAACTTAAAAGTCCAACATTATTTAAAACATTATTAGTGCTTTTCGTTTGCACTTTGCAGTGTGGAATTGAATAATATTTGCATGGTATTGCAGTTCTACACTTCTATTATTCAGTGCCAGTGCAGTTATGCAAACGACCTTATAACTGCTAAATTTGATACAACGAGATAGCTTAGTTGTAATTATTTATACTGTTGCTACATCTCTGTAGTACATTTCGGCACTGCGGCCACTGAGAATCAAACAGACTTCCGATCGTACACACCAAAAGTGTGTAGGGCACTTCGGTATCACAATATAAACGTGCGAGTGTGTTTTTACGGTGAAAACACGTGCTCAAAGTCAGCTGTCACTCGAACCGTCATTTATGAACTATCTGGACACTGTGTGTTGAGCAATGTTGACTTAGCTTTAGCCAGAGCGTTAGTTAATATTCCGCAAGCGACGCTCGGCCGGCGCTCGGCCGACGCTGGCTGTTGAGCGTCTCGACGCATCAAAGATCAATATAGCGTAGCGCCGGCTCGCGCTAAACGATTGTTCTAAGGCTAAAGCGAACGACGCCACGAGTTTGAGTACTTTGCCGTCTGTCAAAGCTTTGAGTAAGACACGCATTTTGATTTTTTTAACTGAGTTGTTTTAAGACCCTTCTTATATAAGCCAAGTCAACAGTATTGATTTCCTTGTGTCAAGAAACCCATTTTATACAATTTTCACATATTTTTTGATATGCGGACAAGTTATTTTAATATCAATTTCTTTACTATTGTAAAGTCTATCAGCATTTGAGGTAGGTACTAGGTCATTACCTACCAAAATAGTTCGGCAAACAAAAGACCACCAAAATACGTTTGGTAAGTAAATTAACGACATCAAACGAATAAATCCTGTAAAGACCGGTTCTTAAGTAGTCTGTTGAGAATCTAACAGTTCATTAACTTCTTATCAATGAGGCAACATCTAATAAAATAACTTTATTTTTTGTGAGCGGATTTAACAGACTACTGAAGACCATCCCTCAATAGCCACAATGACTAACACATCGCTATTAAATTTAGAAAATAATCCGTATAGTCGATTGAGCCTGCATGTTCCTGCAAGTTGCAGCAGCACACGTACCAATTCTATCAAAAAAGAATAACCTGTGTACAAATTTGGGCAAATCAGGGCCAAGTTTTCGTACCTACGGTGAATACACACGGGTAATTTTAATTTGGAGTACTCTGTCGTTATTAAATGTTTGAGACGCATGTCTTCTTACTAATTTCGACCCTGTAATTATTTGTGTCGCTATTTTAATCGTAAATGGGCATTGCTGACTTGAAATTATCCTTCAAACGATACTACTTCATTTCCATTCTCTTCAGATCACTACAAACGTACTGTACATGAATGGTAATACGTGCTAATACATGAATTTGACATCGAGATCAATAATTCGATGCTAATTTGGCAGCTATATCAAAGCGATAGGCAAATTCCCCATTGGACAGTCCCTCGGACAGTCCTTATATACTGCCCAGTGCCCAAGGGGTTGTCATGGCTTGGCATCAACACAGTAAGCCGGTGTTATAATAACAAGATTCTGGAATGTGCTGGAAGGACACCATGGGAGTGGGAAAGCTATTGTTGTGAGTGGCAGGTGATTGTTGATAGTCTGGAATCGAACCAAGTTTTCTCCACCTGGGATAGTGGAGTATATACACTATCCATCGACTTCGTTTATCTTATATTTATTATATAAATCACTTTGTGTATAGCGTGAAGGCAACAAATGGTGAATTCGTTCGCTTTCATGCATGTCGTGCAGCACTTCACTATATAACATATCTCACCTTGTTTCCATCTTTCTCTGCTACTGAAAACTGAATGCCGGTACTACAGCTCTTTAAACCAGTCAATCTTACAGTACGGCCCAAAACGACAGCCACCTTAAGCCGTGAAACGTATCATTGAATTGACATACAATGAGAAACTTGCCATGCTATTCGGCACAATAACATCCTTTGGAGTTGAAAGACCTACATTGTATTGGATCTTCGACCGTCCGAAAATGCTTCAACTCCCATCAGCGAAGACATGCATATTAATCCTTGCTTCGCGATGTCTTTGCTCATTGTGTTTAATAATTGATAATAATTTTGAACGATGGCGTAAACGCTGTGCTTCTCTAGGAAATTTCACGTATAAAATATAACTTCGCCGTGAAAATCGCATTAAATAGTTAATTTATTCCAGTAGTGCTCCACCTATACGTAGTGCGGGCGAATCTAGTATGGGGTTGGTCTGTGTTATTCCTGTGGCTTTGTTCATGCTAAGCAAGCTGGTCTTGGCTGCTTTAGTCTGTAATTAACATTAACCTCATCTCAATTGACTTGATGAGTCTGAAGCTGCTATCGCACAATTGTATTGTATATTAGACGAAAATGGTTTGTCCTGATCAGCATGTAAAAGCGTTATTCGCTTACTTGCCTTTTGATCGTTCATAATCAATCTTCATCAAGTAGCTAGCAATTGACTGATGGATTGATTGAGAAGTGACCAGGGGTCCTCATGACGGGATACCGATGGTTCACAATTATTGTTTTATCGCTTTTATATTGCTACAAATGAAATTGGATTATTGTTAAAGTTCGTATGTCGCTGTTATCAATACATACTGGAATCAGCTAATAAAATAAACGTTTAAAAAAAATCCCGTTAGCAAGATGGCGATATCACAAAGGGAGATATAAAAATACAATATCTTATTAATGTAGTTATTATAAGATGCCTGTCCAGGGGTTGACTAATTGCTGGCCAATTTCACGCTTGGCTAGATATTGTATGAAGTGTACAAAGCCAACAGCTTTTCACCTCCAAGAACTTTGCCAGAACAACTGCTTATTCATAGTTAATTAGTTTTTGAACCTTTTATTAACTTTTAACGGCTTACGCGTGATTTTATTTATCGTAGGAATACAGAAAGGGTACCGCCGAAGTCGCGACTAAATTATTCATTCTCAACACATACAGCCTCAGCTAATTTTAGAGCTTTGCGCCACGTTATTTCACCAAAATATCGTGATCTTAAATGGAGTTGTAATAGGTATCTACTTTATTATTCAAAAACTAAATCAATAAGCATTGTGAGTAAATTCCCACTCCCTTAACCGAAAGTATGTTGCAAGTGCCACTTCAATAATCAACACAGCTCTGAGCAAAGTGACATTTGTTGTTGCTGAATAAAAATAAACAGATTGTTGATATTGAGGGGCGGCGACGGGGTAATGGTCTGTTTGATCTACGGTAACTAAATTAGGGGTTCGGCTCTGCGCTTATTATAGACATACCCAAATGTTCAAGAATACGATAACTCATTTATACGCGTCCTCGGTACTTTGTTTTACTTGGTAAGTTTTTCGCGGTACATCGTAGACAGGTGTAATTGCTATAAGCAGATACAGTAAACTTTTTATGGTGCTCTTTTGAAATATATTTCCTGCACCGAATTTAGATGGTCATTTTACTTCGGAGTGTTTAAATTGTTAATTTAGCTGACAATAAAGTTAGTGTGTTCAATGGACGCTCTTTACACCTTTGGTTATAGACGAAAATTCTGCCGGTACCCAAAGAGTTCCAACATTACTTAAATTCTACTGACAAATGATTGAATTTATTTTATGCGTAACCCCCCAACAAAGTTTCGCGCGACTAAATATCTTTTCTTGATACATTTTCAATCCTAATTTGTGATGTAATAACGAACACACTAAGTAACATGTTAATTGGCTAAAACTAAAACATGGCTTCACTACACGGCTGTCTGCTAACATTACACAGCGTACAGCACGCCTTTGGGCTTGCTCAAGGCTTGCTGAGTTCTCCTGGGGTTGCTGACGTGGCAAAGCGCCGAGCTGATTTCACTACACCTTCAACGTGGTCGAGTCGCTCGCTGATTTTATCCGTGTTCCGATCAAATGTATCGATCTGTCAGAAGATCAACTGAACACGGTGTTGCGACACAATGCTTGCCACGAATCCACGGTGGAATTACGTATCGATAGTTGTGGTTAGTGGATTGGTTCACGTGAATCAAGTCAAATTTAATTAGTATGCTTAGTGTTTTAATGTAATGATAAGGGAAGATAACAAAACAACTTTTACTGCGGAATCGTGCGGAATTCAGTTGAAATAATCCATATTGCGGGAAATTGTCGAGAGCGGGGTCAAATTAGTGGATAGAATCGGACGCGTGAAATAATAATTGCGGAATTCTTGACCTGATATTTTATGAAAAACTAATTTCAAGTAATATGTAATACCTCCAGATGTCATTACAATGGCGCGTTTCGGGTAAATCCCGTCAATTCTGACTCTAGATCAAATCTCGGTCACAACGAAACCTGCACTTGAATTCAATTTAGTGCAAAATCTGCGAATGTTGCTGAAAATTACTTCGACTTTACGGGCGGAATTATAATGTTCAGCGTGGTTATAACAGTAACTAGCTTGCTGGATAACAGCTGTTGGTAATCTCTTTTAAAGGTTTGTTTTCAAACAACGATAGAGATGGAAGATATGAGCAATATGAGTAAAAGGTCACTTATATCGTGTGACCTCTGGGCATGACTTTGATTTCTACCGATAGACACAATTTCTGCTTACCGATTTGATTATAAAATAAATAGTTACTGTTCGGAGCCTTACTGTATTACATTTAGTGGCTTTGTCTTAGGCTTGATGCTGCTACCCATGGCTAGTCTCATATAAAACATTGTTCCATATAAATAAACAAAGTGAACCCATGACTTCACAACCAGCTCACCAGTCTATAGTAGCCGACTAATGTTAGGTCCAGAATTAGCTAAGGTCAATTAAATTGCCGGGATGGTCACTTAATCAGCTTCCTGTTTAAAATGATAACGTTCATCTAAAATATGTCGTAGTTAAATTCTTTTAATATCTCGTGTTTTATGCTCGACTAGCTTAAAATTTTGGGCTGAACTTAATTAGATTTGCCGTGGCCGTGATGAACGGAGATAATTTTACCAAATAGGTACTTGTTTTGTAATTGGGATGGGCTTTGAGTGGATGTTTAATTACTCGATATGACCATGCCTATAGAGCAAGCTAGTGTTATTACGAAGCGATGATGTGCGTTCAGCTCAAGTGCAGTGCTGCGAATGAAGTTTCACAAAACACAAAGCGATGAGCTGACACGATGGCTAGGCGTCACTAGAACACCGCGCCGCGACGCCCATCCCATAGACGTCGAAACGCACTTTCCTTGCCAAAACAATCGACCGTGAAAGTTTGGCCATCCTTGATCTTGAACCAGATACGTCTGATTCATAAGTAAAGCTAAAGTTTTTATTGACTAAAATGTCATTTAGTTATGCGCTGCTTGGCGGTAGATGTTTTTTGTACTTTAGTAGTAAAGTAAGTTTGCATAGTAATGTAATTACTTTTTATAAGAGCCCGTGTTCAATTTTTGTTGTAAATTGAATGAAGCGGTGTCGAGCGCTTTTTCCGCCGTATTTTCTCATTTGTATATATGTTGAAACGAGAATCCTCGAGTAGCATGTTTGTACGTACGAACCAACCTACAGGTACGAGCACCGCTTACGCCTGTGTTCCACGTGGAAAAGGCGTTTCACGATATCTCATTATTTTCATCGTATAGCTCGTTTTCCTCGGATTAAGTAGACACCCACGCGAATAATTCACAAAGAGATGGACCCTGCTCCAGGTCCGGGTCCGAATGCCTGTTACCGGTTGCTGACGTAGCACTGCTATGCGGCCCGGCCCGGCACGACCCGACTTGGGATAACAAAAACACGCGTAACACGGCCTCCCTATGCTATTTTTTTAATTAAAACAAATATTTTTAGTGTAATATTTCACAGAAGCAAAACACGGGTTTTAATTTTATTTCTCGTGCTGGTCGGTCCTCGGCTAGGATTGAGCTCAAAGGATTTGCATCGCAAAGTTAATCTCGGCACAGGTTTTTTTAAAAACCACGCCAAAAGAAGAAGACTGCATGAAACTGTTTAATGCTGATTTATTGTTGGGTTTTGGGAAGCGGTGTGTGACCCACCGGGTTATAGACTATTTATTTCGGCCACCCACTTCATTTTCGCCAACATGTACACTCATTCTATATCCAAACGTATTATTCAATCGCACGAATGGGTTACGATACAAGCACGATCTATTTTTACCGAATTGATTCGAGATTTTCAGTAACCATTGGCATGGCATGAACGACTCAATTCTGTTGATAAAAGTTCAAACGATATTTATAACGGCACCGCGACGCCGCGTCGTGACCTTGTTCAGGCGCCGTTTGCCCACGTGGACGACGTCGTGTCAGGAATAGAAGCGAAGTGCAACCATGTGGCTAGAACTACAGAAAGAGGACGGATTTAGGGCCAGTGTGAACGTCCTAACTCGAAAAGCAACACGCGCACAGCGTTGCAACAAACACTCTGTACTGCTACAGGAAGTATGTCTATGGCTATTTGCCCAAAACCAAATAAAGATTCCCGAAAAGAGCCTCCAATTAACGCTTCCGCACGTATATCAGTAAAAATTGGTTTGTAAAAATGTGATCCAGAATGCTACTACTTTGAAAAAAACGTTCGAAATAGAATCCTGTGGTCCGCGCGAAATATGCGAAAGCACATTGCCAACTATTTTGTTACGCTATGTGTTGTCATTCCTTTGCACTCAAAAAGCAACATTTTTTGTTAATATTCCTAGCGTGTCTCTGGCCGTCCTATGGTTTTTCTTGTAGCGACAGAATCGCGCACGCATATGTCGCTGTGCTGCAGGAGTTTGCGCAATGCTGGGCGGACAAGATTCCAAATATGGGCCAATAGACAAGTTGACGCCGTGCAGTCGAGCTATGCGGAGTCCTCCTGCCCGACAAAGATGCTATTGTATGTTTATTATCAAGATGAAGATATGTATCTGAGGATAGAGTTATTTATTGGCCACGTGAATTGTGAGCAAATTGCGCTATTTTCGTTTCTCTGGAAAGCGCTCGGCACTTGTTCTGCCAGTCACGAATTTTCTCTGGTTTTTAAAACTGCAAACAACCCCCCATTAAGACTTAACTGCCGCTTGGAATAATACAAATCTTTGCAAGAAACGCAATACGTGGCAGCAGATATCGTACAACGATGGCTTAAAATAAAACCACTGCTTTTACGAATGGAGAATTCGTTTGAGAGCGGTATCATAATGGAGTTTGTCTATCTGTTGGCCACCAACTGAGGCCGTTGTCTTTTTTCCGTGGGTCGTAACCCAACGTTTTAAATAATTTATCACCAGCTCTCATAATCAATCAATTTTTATTCCGATATTATTATGGACGTGTGGTGTGGACATTTTCACGGGAACACGTACCGTTGAACTGATAATGAGTACAAGTCTAAAATATCGCCAACGCTAGAATTGTTTCAATTCTAGACCGATTGTTGAAGGTTCTAAGGCCAAAGAGGTCGTGGATTATAAATCCATCCAATTACCACTCGATGAGTCTGAATACATTTGTCTTTTAGGTGCCACCCGCTGCCAAAGTAAAGAACGACGGTGGCGCCCTGTGGATTGGAAGTCCTTAAAAACACGGCACCTTCACCGTGAGAGTAGAATTTTACAATATCCGCCAAAAATGTTTCGCATTGTCTCATCATTCCAATGTGCGACTTGCTAATTATTTGACAACAAAAATATTCCCTTCCAGCTTGCTTTGAGCTGAATGTGTTATGAAAATTAGGATGCCGAATCGAACATTGAAATGCCCACGATGGTAATATAATTCGACATAATTTACGTTGGTGGCATGCTGATGAATTACTCGCGAGCCCCAACCATGCTCTCAATCAATGTTGGGTCAATTGAGTCTCACAATTCACTCATTCGGTAGAATAATGTGACGTGGAAATCTGAGTTATGAATGGGTACTCGATGTCGCCGTAAATCGAGTCCGTTTGAGCTGTTAACTTAACGGGGCTGAATTTGTGAATAATTAAAAGGGGATCTTTTTATTGCTATTGTTCTTTTTCACATGACCCGCGATAAAAAAAATGAACAGCTGACGAGAATACATAAATGTAGTACACTACAAAATATTATCGGCGTGAGCGTATCCGAAGGTTGTGTGCTGGGATATCCATCGTACCAATTAGTTTTGAAACGTTCTTTGACAAAATGTAAACTAAAAAGTATAAAAATGAAATAGGGCACACCCGATGCTTTCATATTATTATATTATGGAAGCAATTATTTAATTGAATCGAACCCATCCACATACCCTGCAGAGTATTTCTAGTTACGCGGTACATAACATCAAACTACCACACAGCCATGAGATCTGCATCCCGCATATTTTTCTTCCTTTTGTACCACGTGAAGAGGCAACCTTATTTGGATGGTTCATTTCGACCGAATTGATATGACGTTGACTGCCGATGCTTGAGTAATTTACTTCACATATATTTTATATATTTTCTCTTTGAACTCGGAAGCTTATCCATGCTTTAAATTCCACGACCTGCTCTCTCTCAAAGTTCACAACGCGCTACTGCTTACTTCTCTTTCAACGGTTTTTTTTTACAAGCTGCTGATCCATTTTGCTCTGGCTCTGAGCACGCTAGTTCGTACACCATAGAGCAGTTCCATCATTAAATTACATCACTTCCGGTCCACGATGCCAACGAGGCGGACGTTTTATAGATGAACCTCTGTTGCAGAAAGATGAATAATGTATGAATTAATTGAGATGAATTTATAGAAGTCCTACAATGGAGGGAAATCGTCTATGCAGTCTGGCTTGGATGAAATAATTGTGGACTATTGTTTCGCTTTTATGCTTTTCCTACTAATTGAGCGAATTGTCGCATAAAGTGGACGATTATGAAATTTTAGTTTTAGGGTTTTTGTTCATTCCTAATTGCCCCAGCCCTACGCGCCACTATACGTTTATTTAACAACCAATTGACTGTCAAAAATGTTAAGTAACGTTTTTACATGACGCTTCCTGCAAAATCCATCAGCCCCATAAAAAATGTGACTTCGCGCTCGAATTGAGGCAAAAATTTTCTCACCACTAGTTCTGCTCGAATGGACTATGGTCTCAAAATAACAAAACATTTCCACTATTATTAGTGTCAGAGTGTCACGTCAACAGTGCACATTTACATGACGACTGCTGATGTACAAACGCGTGAATAAGTCCTCATTTAGGACATAGTAGAGGTGCGAGATGCCACTATGGCTACAGCTGTCACAGTCCCACGCATACCTTAAACGTAGGTACTGTACGCACATACATGGAAAGCGATGGTAGCTAGCAATTCCCACCCCCCTTTACCATGTGTGCCTGCCTGCCTGCCTGCCTGCCTGCCTGCCTGCCTGCCTGCCTGCCTGCCTGCTTGCCTGCTTGCCTGCTTGCCTGCCTGCCTACCTCGCATTAATATGAATGTCTTCGTTTTGACGATGCGATGCCTGACGTACGTAGCGCGTATCAACCGTGCAAATACCGAGCAGTAAACCCAAACCGCTAACAAGGGTTGTCGGTGGTTTTCATTTTGGCTAAATCTGTCAGCTTCCTATCGCCATCAACCCCATACGTAAATCGTGCAGCAGTGTCATGTGGACGAGAAAGAGAAACGTATATAGGAATAATTAAACTTTTTTCGATTATCGCAATGATAACAAACGTGTACATGTGCAACTGCTAGAAAGAGAGGAAAACAACCCTAGAGGAAGATACCCATATATATATATAAGTATAGGTGGAAACGTTGGCATTTTGATGGTATATCCATAACTTCAGATACGGTTTATAGTCTATAGTTTAGCTAGCATTGATACTCGATTATATACGGTCACACGCGATGCGATGGTTTTCCATGCGAGATGAAAGGGAATACAAGTGTGCTCGATATGAGACGTGCTGGCATTTGGCGGTCCGGTGGCTGTAACTCTCGTGCCCTTACAGATATCGCGTGGTCCGCCCCCGCTGTCCGATGCTCTAGGTCCGTATTGTATGGCCGGGTTAAAAAGGAAATTGGTCGAATTACGCTGTCCCCTGTAGCTCCAGCATGGTTGGTTCGCCTTGGAGATCGGCGGAACACACGCAGTGAAATAATAATTACATGGTTTCAACTTGTGTAGAGTTCATGCAAAGGGGAAACGCGAAACGGATATTTTGGTAGAATACCTCTGGAACCACCCGGAACCGTTTATGAAATATGCTGAAAATGTATTGGAATTTTTTGGTAACACTTAAGAGATTCTTAGGCATAACATTCCACGCTTATAAACAGACAATAAAATATCACGTTCCCATTTCTATGACTCAGTTTTAGTACCTACAATTTCGTGCAATTGAATGAAACCGTATTAACGATGAATGCTGAGATTTTTGGTCTGGGTTACTTTGTCCCTTTCATCTGCACACGAAAATTTATGCAAGAACATGTCATTCGATAAAATACGACCGTATCGACAGGGGAAAAAATGAACTATTCCAGCGTCGTAAATTCGTATTCTGACATGATTTATCTGAAAACAGATGATAAACTAGCCAAGCAATTTTTAAAAGTCATTTCCTTGAATTATATTTGTCTGTGACCTGGGACTTGAATTTCATATTCCCCTTTTTGATCGTTTTTGAATAATATTCGAAACGTTTCTTTCTTATCTGCTTTTCACTCGTGGTTTAGAACGTTTCAGGAATACATTATCGTAGGTTAGTGTCGTCGATTTTTTGGCTGATACTCTTATAATTGAGATGTCGGGGGAGATGGACGCCTTTCCACTGGCAAGATAAGTCGAAACTATTAACATGTAAATATAGGGCAATGCTTTGTGGAGAATACGCTCGGAATAATCGTTCTGTACCTCTATGTCGATGTGTTCGCCTGGTTACATAAAAAATTCACTGCTTCACCTCAGCACAGCATGAGATTCAAATTGACGTCTTTAAGACGTTCAATCATTTACTATCCACGTTTTCAACTGATTTATAACTTAGATTTCCGTCTCAAATGGCTGCCATGTCCAGTCAATTTGTTTCGTTCAACGTCACTTTAAAACTGACCATTGCTCATGTCAAAGGTGACACCCAGCACTAGCAGCAAGTCCACCGAACAGATTTCATGAACATTTCTTATCATCAATAAAGAATGCCACGTGAATTACGTTCTAATCCCAACTTTATACTTAGAAGTTTCCATCTCTTCTCTAGCGGAAATGCCAACAGATTTTGTATTTTCCCTGTCAGCTTTTTTTTTACAATTCCAAATTATAAGAGGATGAAATTGTAGGGAATTACGTCCGAAGGGGAACAAATTGTATGTTATTAGAGAGATGAAGTAATAAAAAGGATGATATGCAGCGTGCATTTCTCCACATCACGTTCCGCTTTCAGGTCAAGTTGACGGATAAAAAATTCCGCCCTTAAACCATTTATGAAAGAAAGATATGTTCGGGGAGGTTGTGCCATGACTTTGACTGAGTTCAATCCCGAAAATGAAAGTTATAATCAATATGATTGTAAATCAATTAAATTGGACCTTTGAGAACTTTTATCGTATTTTCTTGTCCGTGGGTTAATTGGGTTGGATGAATAGCGATGTTTTTAATATATTGCCATCTGCCGGGATGATATACGCAACTATATAGCGTTACCATACAATTATTCGTGCGTTTTGTTGTTTATAAGCCAAGAAGGAAACACCTACGTGAACGGTCTATAAATTATGCAAGTAATTTTGTAACTCGAAATGAAACATCAGCGTACTGTGCTGTGTTTGTTTTTCTAGTGCAACTACGATGAGAGCTTTTTACTTTCCTGATAAAAACTGAACTCATGACTCGCTCTAAAAAAGTTAAATCCAACTTTTGAACAATCGTCGCAGAATCCATAGCAAAATCTGACGTAATGAATCTATGTTACTGGGTGTTCCAAGTTATTATACGTATGTTAGGTGAACAATTAATCATGAATTTCCATTGAGTCGGGGCAGGTTATTAATGGTTGGATCTCATAACTGTCATTGCGCCGAGGAAGTTTCCAAGCCTGCAGCCTGTGAGCGGGCGAACGTCTTTGCCGTCGAGAAGAGAGGGTTGGGTGTCAGGTGGCAAGCGGTCGATTAATAGGGGAAGCTTACCGGGGCTGGGGAATAGGTGAACAAGCCCTTTCCATGACGATGCACTCGCTATATAGGTACCCACACGAGATCCGCGAGCGCCAAACCGTTCTACTATCGGATATAACGTTTCAACATAACAACAAAATTGTTTCTGCAACAACAAAGTTGTTTCCCAAAGCCAGAATTTCCTCCCTGGCGCGAAAAGCAGCCAAGCGAATTGTCTTTGGCGAATCCAGTTGCAGTGTGTCTGCTCTTGACTTTTCTCGCTAAGATTTAACTATACGCAAAGAAGAAAAGAAAGCTAACAGCATTAAGAACATGTGTTTAAAAATAAATTCACCCAGCTTGGATGGCCGGGGGGTACATTAAAAAGATGTTTTAGAGCCCATAAAATGGAAGTTTGCAGTGGCGAGGTGTATTTTTATGTAGCCATTTCGTTTGAATGGCACACATAACATTCGACACAGAGAATAATGTAAAATGTAAAAGGAATCGGAACAGAGCTTCAAATGAAATTGATATGGCATCCTGCTAAGTCTTCGCACTGCAGATGGAAGAATGGTGTCGCTATTAGCCACGCCGAGAAAAAGAATAAACCCGTTGCCGGGGGGGTCTCTCGTCATGTAGTTTGGTGAGGTGTTAAAGGGATGAAATGAAACATCATTTGAAAGCAGACATGATGCCCGCCTGGAGGCCGAAAGTAAGGTGTTGCAGCTACGGCCCACACAGGGTTGTGATGGCAAGGGTTGGGTGTAAATCTAGAGGTCAGGTGCTTTTGGGTGGAGCTCGCATCCTAAATCACCTGCTTCGCTGACCAAAAGCGAACCACGACGATGAACAAAAGAAAGATAATCTATAGCCAATTGAAATACTGTCTTCGGATGCAATCGGAGATAAACTATTGCTAATTGAATGTGTTGAGCGTGTCTCCACCAGTCCATCACTTCGGTTCGAATCAGATTTAAAAAAGATTCCTGGCTGGAATTCTTCGCCACGAAGTGTGGATACTGTTTGAAAACAATTTCCAGACCCATAAGTAATAAACATTTTTTCAGGGAAGGAAAACTTTTAAAAGAAAATTTTCGCCCGTGTGTATTATGTTTTATAACGTGTTTTCGTCTTGTGAGAAAGTACAAAAGCTGTAAATATCTTTTGTGTGTTCATGAAAGTGTTGTCTAGAATGATGATCCCATCCATCCCTCGTCCCACACAAATCTTTCTTAATCTCGGCACCAGCTTCGCTTCGTGTGAAACTGAAATCGACCCCCGCACTTTCATAAACTAATTTATCTCTCTCTGTATACACACTACATCTTGAAAATACACGTGATTGTATCTTGATCGCTAACTTTATTGCAGGGATCTCCGTTTATGGATATCTGGTAATGTTATACACATCAATGACTAGTTATATACTGATTCCTGTTAGCATTGAATTAAATACAAATTACTTGTACATTTTGTAACCGACAGTTTAAGGCCAGACCAGCCGAGAAATACAGAATCTACCAATTTGAATCTACGCTTCTTTTTGTAACGTAATAAGGGCTAATATTAACTTTAAGTCCAGGAAAAATGCATTAAAATCCTTACCCGGAAAGTTGGCGAAAACCATGGAAGATTTTTCTCGTCATCTTTACCGCTCAAAAGTTAATTTTTTTATGTTCATGATTCCTGATTTTTGCAAGTGTGGCCTGTTGGTCTCTTTACAGCCTGCACTTCGTGTGTTGAGAACTTATACATTTTATGGAAACAAATTAAGAAAATAGCACTTTTTCTACCTTCTTTTGGTATTTCTTGTAATTTTTACAGAATAAGTATTACTTGTAAACACTCAAAGTGGAGGCTAGACAGAGACATCTCAAAGTTATAAAAATCTAGAGTCAGGTAACAGAAGAATCGAATATTTTTATCGCTTAAGATAAATAGACAACATGTCCAATTTATCTGCCACATTTTTGGCCATTTTTATAAAAACATATTGTTACCTAGTTCCCAAACAAATTTGAACCATGATCTGTAAAAATTTGTCAAAAAATAGCTGTGTGGATTCAAATTGATAGATGTTGTATTCTTGGGCCGGACTGGCCTCGTTATCCTGAGCTCAGCGGCTCAAAGAGAAAATCAGCGTCGTACTGGGAAAAAAATGTTTTCCTCCAGCCTGAAAAATTTCTGATTTTCTTCTTTATCGTGCGCAGTAAACTTGATTTCATTGTCGCCAAAGTTTATTTCTAAGCGTTGCAATTATTTAAAGCAGATAAAAGGGGCCGTCATTAAACTAGTATATTCTTTATAAATGTGGATGACTGGCGCAAGTAGCTAGTAGCTGGAACGGAAAGAGAACACTTCTGTCCAATCGACGACGGCGTGTTGTCGCTTTGGTACGGGTTCCAGACTCTTCTCGGGTGTTAAAACTGCAAGAATGTTTGCTCTCAGGTGAAAAATAAACGACGCCACTAAAAGATTGCCGCCTGGCACATAAACTTTCGAGCTTTTGTTTACGAGTTTTTAAGAGTGTCACTTTTTATCACCACACCATCCCTAACATTTGGTCATATAATAAAAAGTGATTTTATTTCCTTAAGAAAATCTTCGCTGCTTACATTTTTCTTAGCCACTTTCACCTTTTTTTCTGAATGTGTCTGGTGCTTTTAAAAAAGTTTTTCGGCGCGGATTTCTGTGTATTGTTCAAGTCACGCTACTGGGTTTCGCAGGGCATAACGCAGGACTAGAAAATAATTTTTCTAAAGATTTCAAAGATTTATTTCCCTCTGCTTTCCACATGCAATACCAACTTACTACACGTTATAATCACGTTGACCTTTTAGTATCATAGTAGGATTGCTGTGTGCGTGAGGAGGCAAAAGTAATTGATTCTATTTTAGTTATGAATGCCATTTATCACGAAAAGAAAGTACAGTTAGTTAAAGAGGCATGGCAAGTGCATCAACCAATTGCTTCTTGTTGTGACTGTCATCAGCTTCGGATAAACGTCTTTTCTAGCTCAGATACAAACGAAAGGTTATGTAACTGCATCTTACACTTGGCTGTTAATTGCTTTTTATGGTTTTGAAAAGTGATTCTGGACCAGAAAGACTTCTCTTTCTATGAAGCTGTAAAGGAACACATTTTTAAATTCAACTTCTTTAACAACCTAATTTAAAATCTTTACAGACCACCAATATAATTTTATCGACTTCAAGTGTGTATTGAGTGACAAGTAACATGTAAATGTCCAGTGAAATAACCTTTAAAAAATACATTTGATCTCTATTGAATAGCCCAACTTCCCACACCGATAGCCGCGGCTACAGAATAATCTAGAAATGTTGCTCATAATTATTATTTATAAGAAGTTTTGAAGGGAAAGTGTTGATCCGAGCTCCTACCTACGTCCAATCATCAAGACAGTATCAGACCAACACCCAAGTCGTTGTTACCAAAGTCATCTCCCCCACATAAACATTCCTGCTGCCCACAACTGAAGCACTTGTCTTCTGAGCTTCATTTAACAGATCTGTAGCTAACTTCGGATAGCATGTGAGATCAACACAACTTTTATACACGTACGATTTGGAGCCACGACTGCGTACCCAATCTACAAATGGTAATGTTCCTTTTCATTGGAATGTCGACAAATTATTATGGATACAGGGTGTGCGTTCAGCTATAATGTGTGTATATATCGTCACGGTTCATGTATTCTGTTCGGCAAAACGTGTATTAAATTACTTCTTTCATACTTTGTGTCGAATGCCGTATTTAGCGGTGGTTAATTTTCGCAAAGACATTTTCACTTGATACTCCAGCATCCCACACCAATTCTGATCGAATTAAATCATAACATTTGAAACCAGCTCTCTTGACATCAGTGTGCTCCATGACGGATACGTCACGGTTCACGCTTGGTCCTGTATCAGCAGCGGTAACAGAGCTAGCGTGTAATGCGGACTCAATGAGTTAATGACAGCTTATTACCGCCTTCAGATGTAATCATGCTGACGCCGACACTGCATTATGACATTAACCATGTATGTAGTAACTAACACCAATGATGGTTGTGCTAGTGGTAGTTGACTCTCAGTGATTTGGATTTCAAACTGGATACATGGTTGCCCAGGAGTTCTGACGCCCACGACCCATTTCCAAGTGAGCTTCCAGCTCTGAATTTATGAAAAAAAGTAGATGCTTTTTATCGTAAGCGCTTTGCTGTGTAAAGTTTTCTATAACACATGCGACCGTAAAATGTACATGGAGAGAGATTTTGATATCGCTCGGCAGAAACTCGCAAGAAGTTGAAGGTTGTTTTTATCTTCGTTTTACGAAACCAAGTATACGAAATGCTAGCTAAATTGAGAGTGTTTAAATCAGCTTAGTGTTCGAGGTGTACTAAGGTAAGGCACGCAAATTATTTAATGCGACTATTGGTGCGTAAGCATTTATTTTTGTTTAGGAAATTTAATCCCGCGTCAAGAGTTGTGGCTCATAATAATTATTATTTGCTCGGCGCCATTGAGCTGTTTTCTAATTAGTACGCGCTCCGTGTGTAATAACGGCTAACTTTTGGACAAAGCAACATTGAAGCCTGAAATATGACAGCTCCCCTCCATGTGCTGGAGAGAAACTTTTCATAAAATTAATTAATATTTTCTGGTTCCCATCGATATTCCCCTTTGAGTATTAGATAGCTTGGCCTAACATTCGAAATTAAAACTCCTCCCTTTCGTTTTAGATTAGAAGTGAATGGCTAGCATACCTTCCAGGGTAGTTCGTATAATAAGCGAATTATGAACTACAATATTGATTGAAAAAATCAGCATTGGAGCAATAGTCGACGAACAAACAGGGCTACAGTTAAAAAAACACGCTATGTAACATCCAATTTTGCTAACAGTTAGTAAGCACAATTTCAGTGGAATAGAAATTGACTAGCATATTATATTTTCCCTATAGTCAGAAAATGTTTTGGGACGCTCTAATTTACCAAACTGATGAGCCTAGCGATCTTAATTGTGATACATCGAATCGATCACAAATATTCTACACACAATTTGTTATTAGAATCCCTCCCCTAATTTTACCAACGGAGAACAAAAGTAATTAGCGCGCGATATTTTCTGGTCCCCTTCGAGAAAATAGAGTCACTCTATCAAATAACACATCCAAAAATGAAACGCCCCCCCCCCCCCTCCCTCCCCAATTCCGACCCCATCCCCATCTGGACCAACTAAGGGTAACAGCTGCGTGATGAATGCTTGCAAGCAACTGACTCGAATGCCGAGTCATTATGTCGGCCTCTTCTTCTTTGCTGGAAGGCTGACTTTAACACAACAGATTACTTCTGTATCACGTGTCTAGATTCTGACTAGGCAGTCACGCATAGTTATGACAAAACCCGTCGCCTATCCTGGCGCGTCTATCCCTACATGACCCAATGCAAGCACATTGTAAAGAGCACCGGGAAGAGCAAGTTGGCTACTTCGCGTTAAACAAAATGTAAAACACGAGTTTTTGTTTTTTCAAAGCAACTTAAATTTACAGCATGTGGCAGAAAATTCTTTCTGAAGTTTTCTAAAAAGACCAGCATCCAGTTCGCATTAGGTACAAGAAGGCAAGACGAAGTTACCAAAGTTGAAACGTCTACGAATATATAGAAGTTTGAAACATGGCGCTTCCACTAAACAAATACAAGCTAGTTTCTTCGCTATAGAAATGTACAAGTATTCTATTGTTGAAAGCATGCATGGTTTGATGTTACGGTGTCTTTAATGAACTGTTCTGAAGGCTTCCGTGAATGATAATAAATGGTGGAAACACCGCGAGTGGGCTCAAATGAAGTCCAGCGCGGTGCGTTTCTTTCTGTGCGTGCGTGCGTGCTCGCGCTGCATATGCGTGGATGCTGTGACAATGAATGAAATATGACCAGGTGATGATTCTTTTCGAATACAATGAGCCTGGAATGAGTTAACACTTCCATGCATCGATTGCTTCCTCGTATGCTATTGTGGTGGCTTTGGTAACAATGACGCCCTAACTTTTGACTGTTCAAACAACATTAAGACCACTGTGCTAACACGTGATTTGGGTGTGTAAAAATGAATTTACATGTCGTTGATTCAGAATAAGCAACCCTTATGTCCATGAATTTTTGTATCAGTAATTTTCGTTTTTTTCCCGCTTTTCAATAATAAGTTCGGCCCGCAAGAATTGGTTGAAACTTTTCTTTGCGATGAGATTCGTTATCATGCCAGACAGCTGCTTCAAGAGACTTACTTTCTTTCATTCATAT
This sequence comes from Lednia tumana, assembly GCA_003287335.1. NCBI lineage: Eukaryota > Metazoa > Arthropoda > Insecta > Plecoptera > Nemouridae > Lednia > Lednia tumana. The sequence continues at coordinate 23,452 of QKMV01000032.1, forward strand.
CATGCGCATTGTTATGTTGAAAATAGACTAACACTCGAAAAGTAAGGGTCTAATTATTAATTAGTGTATCGTTGTTGAAATAGTACGTACAAAAGACAATTGATTAATTAGTGGTAGGAGCTTGCCTGTTGCATTTTATATGCGTAAGAAGGGCCAATTAGATAATTGTCTAACTTCCATTTTCTCTCCAAAACCTATAGATAATTTTGTTCTTCGCCAGACGCAGGAATCACATAGTTGTCAATTTCATTTGGTTTCGCAAAGAACATCCTTCTATTGTATGTCGATCTAAGACGAAAGTCTGCTACCCCCTCATATTCGTAATAGCAATGCAATTATAAGTTAAAACCTACGTCGATATATTATTTAAAAGGTACTTCAAGCTATTTCTTGTGTTTGAATGTGACTGCTGGAGGAAAATATGTGATAGTTAGGACTCCATGTGTGGTCGAAGGAGTTTTGTTCATCTGTGACTAGTATGGATTTAATGAGCTCCAGACACTAACATTTATAAGTATGCATCTAGCATTCAAGCTAGCACATCACATGGCTTAGGGTGTACATATAGGTATACTATGCATGCACCGTGGCATGGCATTCTCTGCAGGAGATTCGGGTTAATTTTTATTATTAGAGCAAGACAAAAACGTTTAGTTATAAAACTATTGGGTACGTGAACTTTCTCATTTGGGCGTTGTTCGTCTTGTCGAATTGCGCAGACGTGAAATATTGTCAAAAATACTAAAGGCCGGTATTAAACTGCTGATATTACTTGTACAAACGTCCTAGAGTTCAAACTATTTTATCCTCCGAACAACCTAGTGGTCACCGCGTTTACAACCAGTCAGCTTATTTTGTTTCCAAGATTTAGTTTTGTTATAGTAATACTTGTCATCTTTTTTCCCAAGTTATTTGGAGAAAATAGTTCGGAAGAAGTTTCGAAATTGTCATACAGGCCCTGAAGAGAACTAGATCAAGTTTTTGATTAGTGGTAAGAATGTGTGAATACCTAACGGGCACAGTTCTTTGAAAATGCGAAATTCCCATAAGATAATGAATAGTTCAATAAAAATAGGTACCTTGACTAAAAGACCATTTTCTTATAAAATAACTCGCTGCCTACGTTTATTTCAACTTAGTTATAATTCGGAGTTATTATATTGTAACCTGCACCACGGACGTTAGCACTTCGTATATTTTCTGCCTGTTAAATCCCACCCTGGTGCATATTAGCAAAATGACACTTTGTTTTTGACAGTTGACTAAATGTGCTCAAGGGCCATTTGGTGGGATGACGCATGGAAAAGGTATGCGTGCATATGTGTGGTCCTACACACACCACTCCTAACAAGATTCATGTGTGACCGTGTGCTGCGTTTTGTTGTCATAACGAGCTGCAGCCGACGTGAAGAGCTGCACACATGGCCGAGGCAGACACTTCCCGACATCATCTCGATATCGGTGCACGCCTAAGAGCATCTTTCTGCTCCAACTCCAACAGCCACTTAGAACGAAACTTTGATACTGTTAAATTATCTAAAGATATCGACGAACGTAAAAGCTTTTTCAGCATGAAAATTAATTTCATTTCATATTCAAAGATAAAAATCACCGATTTTTTTCAAACGACTTCTTTCCTTCTCTATATTATATCAGGATTACGTTCTTACTCGCAAAAATCGCGCCCGTAGGAATCCACCCTCCGATGAATTCGGAATTTAATATACCCATAATAAATTCATTCGATTCTTTTGTGTGTGCGTCTCTTCACACAGATTTTACATCGCCAATGCACGGCGAACAATGAGCCCTGATATAAGACGATATCATCCCTGTCAAATAACTTCCATGGCCCTTGCAGTCAATTGTTGTAAAGCCCACATAACTAAGCAGTAAGCAACGCGGCGGCGGCAGCAGCGGCGTGACGACGATTCCTTAGACGTTTTTAATAAGGAGATGTGAAGTTTCTAACACAGCATCCCCCATCATTAGGTGCACCCCCTTGCTCATGGGTCCAGATCTGAGGCCCAGAGCAGCTGACGTCACCGGCTGAATGTGCTTTATCTGTTTTTGCAGCGTTCTAATGGCCTGGATAAAGGGTTCCGCTCTTAGTTGACTTTTTCACTAAGTTGACTTGTTTGAAAAGCAATTTGGTGAGTCAATAAATGCAGTAAGAGAGCGACGTGTTACCGACATTACAAGCGAAACCTGGAAGATGTTCGTTTTGTACATTTGAAACGCTACAAAATTGAATTTCTCACTTCTCAAATATAAACGTGTAGACTTTAGATTTTAGATGTATGCAATTCGGATCGTCACTGAAATCAAGTGCTGCCGTTGTGTAATCATAGCATGCTCATACCCCAAGCGGGAGCCCATACAAATGAGCCTTGATCCCAAAATCATCCCTCCTTCCATTATCACACTTATGCTCAATAGTTTCGTGTCCCACGTCATATTTTAATGGATGACTTTTCTAAAATTGCTGCTCACGCTCTCGTGGCAGTACCAAAATTCTCCCCCAGTGTTATTTGAGGTCACGACCTATCGCTACATGGGGCATCAATTAGATGAACCCCATTCCGTCCATCATACACAAGGGTTGACTTTTATGAAAAGATACATGGTTTTATTCATTCCTGGGGTTGTATTAATAATGAAACAGTATGTCACCCATGCTCCTCTCAGAAACAACCAAGCCTTTGTGAAGATTTTAATTGAAACTTGAAACTGTAATTAATATTGATGATTCAATCGTGATATTAATCTTGTCTGTTTTTTATTTCTAGGTAAGTTCCTGTGGCGATTGGCGAGAGATGAGTGAGTCAGTTTCCAAAATGGGTGATGAGTAAGTTTGATCTGGTCTCAGCGTATAAACCGCTACCGCTTGGGTTCTTCTTTCCGTTCACATGACCGCAGTCGATGATGGTAATCGTGAACGCTTCTTGCAAATTGCACCGCTCTGATACTGTTTACTCGAACTCATCCCTCAACCACACCCTAGCCAACAGAATGGTTTGCAAATACGAGCTTCACAAACATGACCCAGAATAATTAGCAATGCAATTTATAACGAGATTAGCGTATGATTAGCGCAATTATGTAAGTTGATGATGCATCGACAGTTATTTAGTTGCTGGCTGCTTTTATTTGACTTGGCGAATGGATTAGCAAACATCCGATCTCGATTTGCTTGTTGTTTCATCTCGGGCCATTTAATTAGCGGCAATTTGGTTCCGCGGAATATGATGTTTGATGCCGGATTGATTTTCTTTTTGTCAATTGTACACACATTTGCATTTATAACTATGACAAGTTTCTACTGGCTAATGATTTCAAAATTTGCAATTTACGCTCGAAGCTATGTGCTTCCCGTGTTTTTGAACAGCCTTATTTTGTTTTCTAGCGCAATTTTGTTAATCTATTTTGGATGAGAAAGAAAAAAACGTGGCAGTTTGCATCAAGGGGCGCTTAGCTTTAATTTGTTAGCCACTAAGCTATTAAAACAAAATTGCCAGCAGCAGTAATAAAGTAATTCGCATAATAATAGAGTACAAGGGACGCGCAATTGTAGTGAGTCGCATATTATCGCCAAATTATAACTTTGCCACCCGTTTCGCAAACAATGCGTGTATCAACTATAAACTTAAATTACGTCTTCTGGACGGACTTCTAAGCCACTAGGCAGGATATCCTGTGACATCAGAACTTACGCAGGCCGTGCCTTGGGCGCTGTGTCTCCCATCTTCACTACGCACTGTGTTGTACTACCTACGCATTATTATGCACGTCATTTGTTGCGTGAACAATGTGTAATGCGCGAATTGCACCGTACGCTGATTTATGTGGACGCCAGCTGAACTAATAACTTCTAGCTGACTTCGGAGGAGAGCTGCGAATGGAAAAGTAAATTGCACCTTGTTGAAAGGAAATATGGCATGGGTGAGGAAGCGTATTTGTTAAATGGGTGAGAGGGGGTGGGGTTGATTGCCGGCTAGACCACAACATAACAATCCAATGATAATAAAGTTGGCGTTTAAAATCACGCGCGCTGCATGAACCCCTTATATTATCTTCCCTGTTATAGTCGGAATGGGTTCTTTAATGGTGCGTCTTCAACTTGTGTTAATGATGATCTGGGAGATTATCCTAATGCATGTGTTTCTTATATGAAGCTTTAGTGTCATTGCAATAAAAAATAAACCCAAGAAAACACACTCATACTATGTGTTGGGTGAAATATGGAAGGCAAAGCTTGCCGCGACTAATTGAGAGGGTGTTGAACAAACGCTCTATATTTAAAAAGAGTTTGGAGCATGGCATCTATCTCCGCGGGCCATGGGATCGAGCCTTGGTGGCGGCGAGCATTACTCAATGACGAGAAATTCTCAACGCCACATTAATATAATTATCCAGACAGGCAGGAAGCGGAAAGGGTGGGGCACGCGGGGTGCAGGTTTGCATACCCGATGAAAAGAAAACTACCCCTAATATTGTTAACCAAATAGGGCTGTGGGGGGGGGGGGGGGGGGGGGGGGGGGTTGATATAATATAAAAAAGTAAACGCGAACCGCATTTGAGGAACCCTCGTCATTCGCACATTTTTTTGAACTTGGTTTTGCTGTTGGTAAGACATGTAAATGTGCTTTGAAGCCGATAGTAATAGAAATCAATTGAGAACCCAATGCGAAAAGGGATTGAAATTTTACTGCTTTTTGTTGCAAATTCTTGTTGCGAAAAGCCATGGACGCGCTCGGGGGATTTTATTTGTTCAGCTTCTTTAAATTGTTTTATAACGGCAATGATTCGCGCGGCGTTGTTCGACAGGGATGTCATTTCAAGATTGGAAATCAAAAAAGTTTTGACAAAGCGTGAAATTAATCAATTGTCAAATGGTTTCGTCCATTTGCAATTGGAAACAACGGGTTCTCTTGTCGTGCGCGTCGCTCTCTGCCGTTTTTAATTCGAAATGCAGGCCACGAGAAAAAGAGGAAACAAAATGATGGAAAATGTAAATATCTTCGAGTCGCCTCCGGCTTCGATGATTTAAATTCGAATGGTAAAAGTTAACAATTGAATCCCAAACACTTTGCAAGTAATGCATATTTCAACAAGTACGACCATCCACTCTGCTTCTGGCCAGGCGCTGCTCCGTGGCAGACCTAACGTATATGCATGGATAGCCATTCAATTCCGTCGACAATCGCATTTTCCACCTTCAATTGCTGCATCCGCGATGAAAAGCACGACTCCATGCCAGTGCTTTTTCATGCTGGCAAAATGTATTCTTTTTGTGTAGAGCCGCAACTTTATCCACCACGGGTCTTTCTGTCTACAATTCGGCTGATATAATACGACATTAAATTTACGTATCTCACAATGAATCTTATAATAATGCCGAAAGAAATTTAAATATTTGAATTTTAACACTCATACAATAGCTTGTTCTTTTTTGAATTCTTTGTTTCGCGCCCGCTCATAATTTATTCCCCGAGAAACGTAAAAAGTTTTTTCTAAAAAAAAAGTTCATAATTTGTGGCTGGAATCGTTTGTTAGAAATGTCTGAGACACTATCTACTAGCAGACGAAATGAAATTATGGAGAAAGACGCGGCGGCACACTATATAGCCGACGAAACTTTGCTGTATAAAAAGAGTTTCAAGCGTATGAGGAAAGAAGTTTTTGGCCAAGTGTTAAGAGATAACCAAGATGGAGTAAGACATTGGGACCTAGCTAGCGAGAGAGGCCGTAATGTGTAAGAAGAAGAATGCTCCTGTTGTAATCACAACTGCTTAGTTCATTCGCCATCACTTTCATTTAGCTCTCGACTGGAACAGTCCCACTCTATCTCTCAGGGTGAAAGAATACATCTGCTACAATACGCGAAGGCTGCAACCTTTGCAAACGGCATTGTCTCAACTCACAAGTCTCCCGGAGAGATGGTATGTGTTTCTTTATGTATGCCTATGCATGAAATATTGAAATAGGAATAATCCGAGATCCAGATGCAACTCCAATCTTGTACACTTGCATAGGTATTTCGTGAGTGGCATTGTCTCAGTTCTTCATCCCGCTATTCGCTTCGAATGAGCTAAACGCCCCTCCACCCTCCCTCCCACGCCTCCGTTGATGCACCACAGCAATGTTACATTATGCAAAGTGGTCGGAAACTTTCGTCTAATCTTTTCTCCCCAACGCTGGAAAACTGCTTTCACGTGGTAATAGTCCCACTCTCGTATTGATTGAATTGAAACTATATATGGGAATCATCTTTGATGATCCACATTCGCATCGCTTAAAGATGATCAAATCTCTCTCTTTGAGACTTTGATTATGAAGTTTTCTCTCCACCCGTCACCGTGGCACATGGAAATTGCAAACTCAGCTCTCCCCGCAATCAAGCATCTCGGATATCAGATTATCTGGCAGGGATCATCCGCCATTGTTAGCTCGCTTCGTTGCCTGCTAGCGGCGAATATCTCTTCTCCACACCGCACCACACGGTCTCTCCCTCAGCTGAATGCATCCCGTCTTCGTCGTCTTCCTCTTCTCTTTCACGGTCCTCTGGCACTGGGATTATGATGAGTCGGTCTCAGGAATGGAATGTCATTGGAACCGTCTTCCGCTCGATTTACTCTTCAATCAGCTTGCGAATCAATACCTAGCTCACTCGAAGCGCCAACCTGATCAGATTCTTATGGTGAAAACTACGTTTGCAAAACATGCTCCTGGAAAAGAAACCGAGAGTTGTCAGCTTGCGAAAAGGATGTTATCCGAAATGTGGGAATGTTGTTAAATTTAAAAGCAATGCGGTTGTTTTCAGTTGGCTGCATCCAGGTGGAGGTGCCGAGCTAGAAATTTATTACGGTAGCAGCAACAGCGGTGTTTTAGTTAAACTGGTGCTTTCGTGTCTTTAATGAGGGCCAGCTCACCGGCTGCCAGCTTTTAATTTTCCTATAGGCAATAAAACCACCGGGACATGACAAGTTTTCTCGTACACGCAGTATAATACCCATACGTTTGGGCCCCTTCCTCAAAAAGAAAACAATTGTAATAAATTTCCAATTGTGACACGTTTCGTTCGCGGCTCGAAGATTGTCCTCGAGGTTTATAGTTTGTGATTGGAGGCTCTCGCTGGCTGCAAGGCGCTCGTAAGCCCACCTCTGTCCAGGCAGGCAGGAGGACGACGAAGAAGAAACTCTCAACTGCGCGCTCGAATCTCCCGAGATGTATCTCGGACGGAATCTTCTCTGCCCATCTGTCTAACCCCATTCCAGCGCGCACAGCCCCCACCCACCCGACAACCATTCAGCTGCGACATTTCTCTCTTTCTGGATAAAATATTTCCTCCTTCCTTCTTCATTCTCTTCCTTGACATCATCTACTCAGCATCCTGCAAACATCGGTGGCTCGTGAAAACTGCTTATCACCTTATTTTGTGGGGAAATAAACAGTTTTTCGTAATTTAAGTAGAAAACAAGAGTAGTGCCGCGGCTGTGAGAGAAATTATCCAGGAAATGCTGACTGCATCCAATACAATCTCCCGACGGAGTTTTGTTTTATTTTGTTACAAATTACACGGAGGCTGTAATTGATGATGCTACGTTGAAGCTCACGTCAATTAGTATCGTTTCGCCTTGTCTAACTGTTAGCTGCAAGGACGATTTCACGCGAAGGAACAATTCTCTCGGCATCGTCGTCGTCGTCGTCGTCGTCGTCGCCGCCATGTTTGTTTCCAAGTCCCCGTAAGGTGTACGCGCACTGTTTAGTATCCTCTTAATTACTTATCCTCGACGAAATTAGTTATAATCAGTGGCATTTATTACTTGAGAGAGAGCTAGAGAGACAGAAAGGAGAATAGTACACGTAGCTCGCGCTGAATCAGCCGTTTGGACATGAGTGTCACTCCGTAGTTCGTACGGCAGACATTGGGTAGTGCGAGGGTGAATTATCACGCGCTCATTTGTCAAACGACTTCACGTGGTATAAAACAGGTGACAAGTGACATGACCCCGGATATAGAAAGAGGTTGAATGGTAGAAATTAGGAAGACATCTCTCATTGTGACGTTTTCTTTCTGTCAGCCGTGCCAGCCGTGCGCTGTATATATGCCGCCCAAATCTCGCGCTCGCGCGACGCTTTTTGTCTCAATTTCCGTTGACTTTTGCCAGTTTTACTCGACTTTTTAACAGAAGAAGTTTGGGCTTGACAAATGAAGTTCCTGCTGAATCATTCAACGAGAAACCAAATTAACAACTCGATAAAGATGTCTCTACCTATATGCTGCTCCATTCATCTCCCAGTCTTCATCATCATTACTTTTTAATATCTCTTTGCCATCCCGTTATACATGGTGGGTATCATTTTTATGACTTTCAATTTGTGATAAGACATTCTACTGAAGACGTGGAAGTGGAAGAGAATAGGCCGATCAGGTTATAAGCTTTCTTCGGGTTGTGGAGGTGACTTCGTCGCCTGGATTTTTCAGGGGATGGCACATGTGCCGTACGTCACGCAGAGTATCGGTGAACATCCAATGGCACGAACGGCCGTCGCCACTCTTCAGATAGGTTACTCTGTAGATATTGTACGGATAAAAAGATCCAGCGACATTGCTTTGCTTAGCAATCTGCTAAACCCAACTTCCTATTCAAAGACCCTTATTCTTTAGCCATAGGCATTGAAGGTAGGCTATATACAGGCTGTATTCCATCTAGAAGGATACATTCATCTCTCTCCTCTCTCTATTCCTCTCGCACTCTTTCGCCCTCTGCAGCCGAGGGAGTTTACACATCCCATCTTGCACCTCTCTTTCTCCGGTTCCTTCCTGGCATCTCGCTCGTTCCGTCAATGGACCAAAGAAATGCTCCCACCCCACGTCTCTCTCTCTCGTCTCTCCGTCTCACTCATCTTTCCCACTCTCTCACTTTCTCACTCTCTATTTATCAGCCATTGTTGGGTCTTGCATCATTGTTGTCTGGTAACTCGACTCCGATTCTCAAGTTACAGTTTCTTTCATCCAGCGCCCGGGTTCGAGTTTAAGATACCGATGCACTTTTCCTATATATTTTATTACAAGACTTTGATTATAGACTTAACTACAGCTTAACAATGACCATGTTAGGCCTTTCAAACTATCACACGGACGTGATTAGGAAATACAAGCATCAGAAACAGCGTCTTTTCCTCGTGTTAACACCGCCGATCCTTCAGTTACTTAGAATGTTGATCTTAATCTTGATTCGTCGATAAAAACAGCTTTCGATGATTATGAATTCATGTATTGCTTAGCTGGCTTTCGTTTGAGCTTCACTTTGACATGAGCGGAGGTCTTCTAGTGACAAGGAAAACGACCATCTCCATCCTCTAGACCTGAAGTAATTTCTTTATTATACTGGACCTATCATAACTCAAACTGCATTGTGCGCTCCACGCCGTACCATGCCGGTTGCCGAGCAAACATGCCGAATTGCGAGAGGCAATAAAGAAATTAGCTGCGCGTAATCAGGACACATTCGTGTCACACTCGGCGCGCAAGGAATTGTCTTCCTCCGCGGCCCGACAGAGGGAGAAGACGATTATTGTAATGTGGGTTTAGGGGAAGAATCGAATCAATCTAATAAATGCGTCCTCACGTCGCAAATCCATTGTTGAAATGTGTCGGTAATAGCGACTGGATATGAATCATGCATTTCATATATCATCGAAATGAAATAAAGACATTTACCGTGGATGGCTGTGTAATGATACAGAAGTGTTCTGTTTTGTATCTAGCGCGTGTGTGTGCGTGCGTGGTGTGCGTGTATGTGCGGGTGAATTAGATTACACCGCCAATAATGGAGATGAAATGTGTAACTGAACGACGCTGAAATCCACGGCTTTGAAGCCTCGTGTGTAGTGCCCTGCACACACCGCACTCTAGTCGCGAGCTGAAGCTGTTATTTATTTACCGCGAGTACAGAATCATGTATGAATCTTTAAATCCACCCCGCAAGTCGTGTTGGATCATCTAACTCTTTGCATTTTTCATACGAAGTGACAACAGGACAATATTTCGCGTACTTCATTTCCAGTCCAAAATGTAATTTGAAATGTATGATTTCTGCAGGTGAACTCTCAATTCCCACCGCAGTTCCTCGGGTATATTACACTGGCTGTATCAAATTAGTGTGTACGGAATTAAATGTCCTGATATATTCATACACATAAGTAATATTTTGCACAGAGGGGGGGGGGGGTGATATTTGGCGTGCCTAGAGTTATATTGAAGTCTATCTACATATTCTCAATACTGCCACACACCCACACGCACACACATACAGACATACACACCATGAGAGCATTAACCACTAATCTCTCTGACCGACCACTAATGCAAAGTCCTCAGAGTGCTCTCGGTCCAAAAGTACTTCTTACACTTGGCAATGAGCGAGCTTTGAATTTGATTAGACTCCCTAGCCCATGCAGCCATGCTACCTCCTACCACCCCCATTCGATGTTCATGTATATTCATTGAGATCAGATGGACCCTCCACCTCCTCCTCGTCTTGCAGACTTCCGAACACCGCAACCGTCGTCGTCGTCGTCGTTATAATATAATATGAGTCACGTGGACCGAACGATGAGTTAATTTAACACGTGCTGCCGAATGGTCGTTAGAGATAATAACGTCGGAAAACGAAATTGTTTAGCACCAATTACTTTTGTGCGGTGCAATCAATTGCCTTGGAGTATTTTGGGTGGAGTGCACTGCGCACTTCTCGATCGTGACACATGTGGCACCGTCTAGTTCGAATAATTTCTCCCACTTGAGTTGACATTCTAAATCTTCTCGTTCGTTAATCCAATCGTTAAACAATAATCTTGATGACTGGGAACGAATTTACAGCGCCTTGCTGTGGTGCATATGTAATGTTGTGAACAGAAAGGGGCAAATGGGCTCGGGTGAAAAACAAAGTCGAATGGTGTCAGTATTCATCTGGCCTTATGACATTGAATTGGAATTACCCTGCTCCGTTGTCGCTCTATGGTCCATGCAGTGCAACACGAACATGTGGGTATCGTCTACTACACTCTACAAGCTCGGTATGGAGTCTGTCTCTCATGACAGCTTCTCTGAGTAGCCGGCTGGATCGTCTATAACAAGGGACAAACTGTGCTCTAACAAACGTCAGGGGGATAGAAATCAGGCCACAAACACTGATTTTCTGGGTGAATTATGTAGTTACTAATCGAAAAGTTAGGTAAGTTTATATCTCTCATAAACCATTGACATGTTAGTTCTGTTAATGCCGCTGTGGTATGGAACGTTGCTAGGAAATTGTGCATGTAGTGAAATTGAAGGAAATCTTAATTTCCTTCTAAATTGACTGGAGTTTGAAACTGTTTGCAAAGTTTACAGTTACACTAACTGGTGTTTAACAATTGCATTGTATTTTTGGCTAGGATACTCAAACCGTATATAAACGATAAATTGAATTAAAACTTTGTTAACTCTAATTCAACTTTGCATGCACGGTTTTTCGCGGTCGGTGTATTTTCCATTGCGCGAAACTGGATGAATGTATTCATGTAAAGTTTGCTGTGCACCCCTTGTGCCTTACGTACCAGCCTTTGGTATTTCAGCTGCTGAGGGTTGAAAGATTGCTGTTAGTTTTTCTTTTCATTGGCCACGTTTTTAAACAGATATAATCTTCGCTTCCTCTTTCTTTCCTCACGAGGACTAAGGGGCCCCCAAAAACCCATCATTTCATTCTCTTGTCACATATAGTAGATGGGTGGGGGCAGCAGCAGGGTTCAAATGTGACCGCACACAGTTGGGGGGAAACTTGTACAAAACAGAGCATTTTAGACAAAAAACGAACCTTGAAAGAAACTGCATACTGAGCTCTTTTATAGTCACTTGTCAGATTAGTTGTATATTGACTGGATTAGTTATTGTCTATTATCAACAAATGTAATTTGGGATAATTCATTACAGATAATAACATTAACTCCCAAGAGAATACATTTTCAATACCCAAAAAGCAATACATTTTTTCGTTGGAACCGAAATAAACTTACAATATAACTCAACCCCCTTCGTAAAAACTTCCAAGAATGCGTTACGCATTGCTCTATAAGTCTTCGGTAATTATCTTCGTTAGGATTTTGTATTTTCTTTACGTTCACAAAAAAGAGTGCTTTCAAGTTTTTGTCGCAAGTAATGTGTCACTCGACGGCTGCAAGACGCAGCATGAGCAGCAAACTTTGTTGGGGAGATTTGCGTAGCGTCGTAAAACAGGGTTGCATATTCTAAATATGCCACACACAAGCAAACCGCAAGTCGGAGCCGTGAATCAATTAGCATGGAGAAAGTAAAACAACCCTTCATAACTCTCTCACCAGTCTTATAATGCGTACTCCGGCCGAGGCGGCTGGGTGGGCGCAGAAGAAAGAAGGGAGACTTGCTCCGAGTTGCGACACACCGAAATGTTTTACTATTCGAATCGCAAAGATGCATAAAATATAAAGATCTATGCTTTGGGGTGGCATAAATTTATGAAACTTTATTTGTTTGCCGCCTCCTCGCTGAACCTATGGCGCATGGTGGAAGCACGCGAAATTAAATGTAATAAAACGCGCGGGGTTTGATTTGAGGCAGGAAATTAAAATACTCGAAACTGGGAAACTTGGAATGAAAGCGCAAATGTCAGAGGCAACTTCCACGCAATTCGATTTCACGATTTTATAATAGAGCATCTAGGCTAATGACAGGGTTTCACTGGCAGCGTTGGTTCAGCGCTTTTTTGTAAACAGTCTCGCAGCTCGCTCAAGTTGACAAATGAAAAACACACCGATGGCTAAAGCTTATTAAACAAATGGAGAAGATGGAACATATAATAAAGAGTAAAGGAAAGGAACTCCACTCCCCCAAGCCTGACGTCTTGACTAATTGTCGTATTTATTTAGAGCACATGCAGCGTGTTATTCTCGTAAGCGATGAATGACACGAGCGTGATTTCTTCTCACGTTTCCACCCTACGTGTGAAACTGATGCATCTTCTCAGAGTCTGTAAACCACGTAAAAGTAAAGTATAGACTACACAGGGTAAAGATAAACAATCAATTTACACAAATTGTAGTGTTGGCTTAGCGCTATTTGAGTGCTGGTAACGTTTCACTCGATTTTCTCCAAATACATCCTTGAGTCGTCTAAAATTTATTTGAATATACTTCACTTTTCCGTGAAGCATACCTACCAACAGAAAAAGCAGGTAGCAGCTTGAAAAATACGGCACCTCCACTAGAGCCGCTATACATGCTCCATAAGGCGCGATAAATTTGACCGCATTTATTTTAAGGTATACGCTATTTAAGTACGCTTGTATATAGATATATGCCTAGAAGCAAACACCACACGAAATAACGGATATTATTCTGCCTGCATACAATATCTCTTTCGTCACTTTGCGTGTATATGGACTAGAGTAGAGCGTCGTGGTGGTAGCGGCGAGATGACGGCGACGATGCTAGATTCGGTTGTAGCCCTCTGGAGTCTCTATAACCACTCAGCAGTTTGTTTTCATACGTGGCGTCGAAATAGGTTCTTGCTATTTTTAGCCTCCAGTCTCTTAGCTCATACTGCAGCCCTTTATCGACACTGACGAAAACATACTCCCCCCGTGGCACGATGTGCACGAAGAAAGACCGTCATAAACCGGCGTAAAAGCTAAAATAAAACATGTGAACGAGGGAGGGTAATTTAAATTAGGATGCCCTACAGTGCTAGACCATGGTTTAATCTGCGTGTAATCATTGCGAAGATGTGGCGTATACAGAGTTGTTGGTTCCGGCGTGTCTTGGAGCTCTCCAAGGTAAACTCGCACACACTTTATATTCCATGCCTTTTTGGAGTTAGGCTCAGCGATATACCATGGCTCTAGGCAGTTGGCACACTCTCCCTCCCTTCTGAGATATTCAGGTGTCCTAAAATGGAGCACGGTTTTGAAAGGAGAGGATAGGTATACAATAATGAGCAGATTACCAGCCATAGTTGTATCGCATAGAAAATGAAACCATTCAGAATCAGAAGCCGAATTGATGAATCACGAAATCCGCTTAGAGAGCCAGATGATTATGTGCGTAATGTTTTGTGTTGGCCGGGATTAGCTTTTATGTCTGTTGAGCCAAAGGGGGTGAGCGACAAGTCTTATAGCAAAACCAAGGAATATGACCGGGCACTACATACCGTTTGATTCCGTCAGTTTGCGGGATTACGGGAAAGTATTTGCGCACAAGCTCTTCAAAAGTACACCGTCGGTCGTGTGCATAACAAGAAAACTTTCTTGATTGTTATTATGCTTTTGCCAAGAGTTTACTTTCAGCGTCGAATGCACCCTTTAGGTGTTCCGTTTAACTCAGCAAGCGAATGGAGAGGACCAAATCTGCTATTGCTTAGCTGGGCATGACTAAACAGCACTGTCGTACCCAGTTCGGAGTTCCCCCTCCGTTCTGTTTCCTTGGCAACTTTGTTAATCATAGTCAAGAAACAATGGCACTTCCCTTCTCAGATCGGCGCCACGAGTGGGGGAAGGGGGGGGGGAGTGGTATCACAATACGCCTTCGCTGTGTTGACGGAGCAGCCCAATCATAACCATTTTACAACTTTGGGATAATTATATGGCTTTTAGCTTGCCATTAAAAGCTTTGCGAACAATGTCTTATTGAAATATTTTAATATCATTATTTTAATTAAAGTTTGCTTAGAGTACTCGCGCATACAGCACACGATTTATACACTGTTAACGACAGAAAGATGTAGACGTGGAAAAATCGCGGCTCGTAACCAAAACTCTATTAAAGAGATGATTAAATTTAACGATTTGTTTATTGTGAGAACCGAGTTTAAAGAAAATTTCGTGTAGACTGGCGGGAAATTGGCAGCATATTTCCGCAAGAACTGGCATCGCTTGCAATTCATCACGGCGGCTGCTGCTGCCACTGCTGCTAGTTCTTCTTCTTTCTTCTTTACTCTTCTACTAGCTGCTATAGTTGCTAGCTGTGTGCCATGAAATATGGCTCAAATTTGTTCGGATTCTACTTGGTTTTACTTCCAATAACTTGGATTTGTTTGACCCACATATCATCTCTGATTTAGCTCTAAAATGTGATCCTGGCCAATCTATTGTTCCATCCATGTCTTGCCAGTAAATAAATCTAATTTCTTGACCTGACCCGTGACTTGATCCCGATACAATCCTAGCGGTGCAAAATCAGAAAATATCCCAGCAACATTTCATTCCATCTATGTCTTTCTTTTGTATTCCTTCATCCTTTAATAAAACTTAATTCCAATTAAAAACAGCTCCATTGTCTTTCTTGTGACGTCTTCGCCGACGTCGGGTTGAGAATTGACGCTGCTAACGTCAGCCGGAAGTTGGATTGGCGTCCGTTATTTCCACCCAACTCTGTCAGTCTCAGTCTCAGCATCCCATGGTATACATCCGGCAGCCCCACCGACTTTCCCTTTTCCTCTCCTTTTTCCTCCAGATTATTGTATATCCTCTTGAAATCATCGTCGTCCCACGTTTCCAGCTCCTGTCTTATTTATTCCGTTTTATTGTTCTACCTCTCTTCATTCCATTCTCTCCGCAGTCGCCTTCCCTTTCCATGTTCCCAACATCTTTATTACAGGACGCTTAACCCCTTTCTCTTGCTGCTGTTTATTTCACCTTTGGTACACTCGACTGGAGCCGAGGCTCAGCGGTAGTAGTTTTTCGACACCTATGCTCAGAATGCGCTGTTCAAATTTCACACCGGCATCTCCATCTTTCCGTGGTGGAGGTGCCGAGTTTGGTTTTTTTCGAGGAGACGCTACTTGGAAGCTTAGACACTAGACAAGGTTACACCCTTTATAAACTGGAAATATTTTATTAAGTAAATAAATACGCCAGTCCCAGTTTCCACACAGTTTTATTTCGACGCAGATATGAAATGTTTCGCCACCAGATGGCGTTGAAGAAAATACACAAAGCGCGATAAAGGAAATTCTAATATATTATCTGGCATCGAGAAAAACAGAACCTCATGGTGAAACGCAAACTTATTGTATTTCAGAAAATAATAACCGATTCGTGGGTTTTATTTATAGAATTTCACTTACCTCTGTCTGCGTTTTATCTTGTCGACGTATTGTTGAACTCTTTAGGCATATTTTATTGGCATGAGCAAAGGAAAATGAGAGAAGCCCTTTTTCCCATTCCTGACCTGGCATGTCATCTTCGATGGTAACCAAATGTGCCGTCTTATTTACATTCGACTGAAACGAATCTCGTAAAAAGTTTGCCTTTCTAGGAACAAAAGTTATGCTAGCTGTTTCGGAAAATCAATAAAAATAAATGTGCGTTTAGAAAACGCATAACAAGTGGGAGGTAAAACTTCAAATGATTTATGAGCTGAACTTCTCAGCTGTCAGTCACAAAAGGTCAACCAATGACCGCAACATAATGAATCAATGACCATCTATTCATTATTTCAACCTTTGATCTGTACCGGAAGATGACGCTATCGTGAATCTAATAAAATTCGCAATCTTCAAGTAATTTGAATAATTTCAAGAAATTACGATAATAAATATTAAGTTCATCGTTTGCATCGTGATGAACCGTGACGAAGTCAAAGACAAAATGTAGAGTGATTACTCAGAAGATGATGCGCGATGAACAAAGGACGGACATTAATTGAAGGTTTTTCGCCAACCATCTTGGGTTGAGTTCCGTCTTTGACGAGTGGCGAGAGCAACACACATAAACTAAGTGTAATGATAATTTCCCGGTGAGACGTTGGAAGACAGCACAGCTTGCATAGCAAGCAAGTCCCTTGCCCCGTGCCCCGTACCCCGTACCCCTGCCCCTGCCCCTGCCCCACGCCGGATTGCAAGGTGGCTTCGGGATAAACTGAACCGAGCTTGGGTCAAAGTCATTAAGGAAATGTTTACCAACCTCCCCACCTACCCCTTTTGCTGACAAATCAGATTAAGATTGATTCGCCTCGCCTCGATATACTCTGTGCCAAGGAAATCACCTGGACTTCTTCTTACACCTACTGCACGACTGAAGGACGAAGTCAGTAATTGAAATCATTTTAATTAAACATCGCGTGTTCGTCGGGTTCTCTCTTGATACGAGAGTGTTAATTTTCAACAATTTGTTTTAATAAAACCAATCAAGATGTGCTATCAAACTAATAAATTAATCACTTTTTTTTCCGGAATTGAGATTTATTGCAAAGCAACCCCTCTAGAATTTTCGCATCTGTCGGTTAGGCACGATATCATTTTGGAAGAAGAGTGGAGCAGTCAATTATTATGCTAGTAATTTTCTAACAGTCCATAGACAAAAAATCCAACCAACGCTGCAGACTTCATAATCCACGACGCTCCCATTTGTAACTTGCTTTTAACTAATATTCTAGAACAATCTTCTTGATAGTTTTTTTGCTCGTCAAGTCACGTGCTAAGATTAATTACGAGTGACAAGTTAAATGTCATTAACATTAAACAACATAATTACTACCGTATAGTCTCCGTAGACGACCACTTAATTGCATCCCAACAAAACACCGGCAGTGTTGCGTCGCTTGCTCGAATGCACCGCGTGATTCAAACTCACAAACCAGCTCCCGACGAAATTGCTCCGACGTATTGTGGTACTACCATGTTTTATTTATTTAGTCGTATCGCGCAATCGGAAAAAGGATAAAGAAAATTGGGTGCGACTAGAAGGTATATATATATATATAT